>VCJN01001506.1:0-92949 GCA_006384855.1 Tetraselmis striata
TCTTGGGTGATGAGAACCGGCTCTTGCTGACTAGCCGCATCGGGCGATCTGCTACCGCCAGCGGTGCGACAATCGCTTGCTGGAGGGCCGGGCGCAGTTGCAGGAAAACAGAGAGGCGACCTCCGCAGCTGTCTGCAGGAGGGGTGCCGCAGGAACAGGGCTGGTCCGGAGCCGTTCGTCTCCGGCAGGGACGGCAGGGTCGGGCGAACTGAGGGCGGCCAAATACGAGAACGGAGCTGCGCCGCCGCCGGCGGGCGGGTCAGCGGGCGACTCAGTCGGCGATCCGACCTCCATCGCACCGATCCTCGCTCCAGAGGACCTCAGCTAAGCGTACGTCGGAACAGTGGGGCCGAACCTTTCGCCTTGGACTGCGTGCGGGTTAGAAGTGGGTGCGCAGGGCGGCGAGAAAGTGAGTTATTGTCTGTTGCTGCCGCGCGATGATGTCGTCGGCCGGCCCGTTCTCCGCCATCCGGCGGCTGCCGGGTGCGATACGCATATTGACCTAAAGCCCTCACCGAGCCCGACCTCTGCGACGAGGATTCGGGGCATTCAAGGACAATATGCAGGTGCTGTGGCTGGTCAGGGATACTCTCGGGATATTTGCGTTGACTGGCTGCCTTCATATCGGGCATACAATTAGAATGATTGTGGGCAGCCCACCACATACAAAACCGGGTTCTGTTCTACGACAAGGGGTTTAAATTAGCAGAACAAGATCAAACCCGGCTTTTGCGAAACATGTTGCAACGACAAATTGCAAAACAGAGCGTTCCCGACTTGGCCACTCTTGAACAATTGTAAAACAGGGTGCGACCGTCACCATTCGCGCATCAACCGCAATTGGGGAACGGAAACCCTCCCGGCGCCGCCACGCAGTGCACGTATCCCGGCGGCGCGTGAATGCAGTAGCGGACGGTAGTGCGGGTCGTCCGTGCAGCCGCCATGCTGCTGCCACCGGCCGAAGCGCGATGCGCATGCTTTTTCACCACGGGCGAGCAGCAACGGCGATATGAGATAGTGGGCGCCCCGTTGCGCGTGCCGTATCGGCAATGCGGTTTGTAGTCGCGCCCCACCGCCGATCCGCCCCATCAGTCGCATGTGCGGCGGTTCCTACGTGCGTGCGTGTTGGTTCAGCCTAAAAGATCGTCGCCATATGTTGTCACCTGTTCACGGCGGCGCGTTGGTTGGGATCGTCGTTCCGCCAAAGGATGCGATGACTGAGCGTCGCTTAGGGGCCAGCGGCGGGCCGCCGGGCCGCCGGCCATCTACACCCTGTTCTGCAATTTGGCACACCCCGATGTGAGCCCTGTTTTGCGACTACACCATGTCGTGCAATCTGCTACTGCTCGGGATTGCACCCTGTTTTGCAAAAGCCAGGTTTGACCCTGTTCTGCAAATTAAGTCAAAATTGAACCCTGTTTTGCAATTTTCCCTTGATTTGACCCCCGCACCAGTATCAGCAGGCGGAGCGGGACCGAAATCAAAGTACACGAATACTTGCGACTACCGGGGGGGCGGGGGGGGGGGGGGGGGGGGGGGGGTAGTAGTAAGTAGTAAGAAGTAAGTAGTGCATGTACTGTGTCATAGCTGTGTCACAGTATAGCGACTAGTCGCTATTGCATATAATTGCATGAGCTAGCAGCAGAAGGCGATAGCAGGAAATCACCAGAAAAAGGACAATCGGAAAGGTCCTCTACAGCAACTGCGAGGGTGGAAGCAGTACCAGGAGAAGACGCAAAATGAGCACGAGCCCACGCATCAGACTTTGCCATCTGCATTCCGGCAGAGAGAATGCCGCCCAGGGTACCATGCATTGATAGTCGTTCAATATATGCTGTAATCCAAAATAGTATGCCGCCAGTACTACAGTACTCGCACTTGCCGCGAAAGAGTAGTCGCTAACCGTTGTCGTGATCACGCCATTATTCCAAGGTCATTGTACTATTATATCAGGACTTTCACAATGCGCATTTCTTGAAAGGGCTTTCACATACGGTCATTCGTCTCGGATGACAATTCCATGTTCGAACTAATCCTTATCACGTTCGTTCGCCACATCCGCGAAAGATTCCATGTTCGAGGAAGTTCTAGCGACTATTTTTGACCCGATATCATTATTGTACCCGTAACCGCACAATGCTACAAGGGTTTCAGCAGTGTCGTTGCCAGTCCTGTCGTACCGCCGGGGGCGGGAAAAAACAGCCGGATACCGCGTGCGACCAGTACCTAGTGGTAGGGTAATGGTACGGTACCAGTGAGGGAAGGTGCGCGTGGTGGGGAGAGTGTGTGCTATTCCACTGGTGTGATGGCGAAGTATGATCTGGTTACAGGCCGACAGGAGCCGTGCCTCATGTATCAGGTGGCGCGATGTGGCCGACAGGGCGCGGGCGCAGCCCGTCATCAGACGGGCGCGCGCTACGCGCCTAATGTGCTGTGATGATTAGGGCTAGTGAGGGTATATCCTCACGTCCCACCCCGCTCTGATGAACCCGAGTCAACAGATTCACGGTGGAAATCTTTGAGGGTGGCTCGCCTTGGCAGCGATGTATGCTGGCGAGGTCGAGATATGTTTATAACGTTCGATCAGCATGAAATGGGCTGCGTCAGCGGTGAATACCGCATAGTTTCATAGGGCATCCAGTCATCTCCGGTTTCCGGGAAATTCTGGAATCTCACTTTGAACAGCAAGGTTTTGCCCTTTGCGTATAGTCTGGGATATAGCGCCAATTTACAGTCTGTGATGTCCGCAATGATTGGGTCATTAGTTCTGCGCCTTTTTCTCCCGATCAAGGCATCAAGGAATATATGTTTGCGCAGATACAGTGTCCCATGGTCTCACCTTAGAGACAAGAAATACTGGGTGGCACTCAAGCTCAGGTGGGAGTTGTATTTTGTAGGCTTGAGGATTCACTTGTGCGATGACCTCATATGGTCCTACATATCGTTGTTTGAGCTTAGGACATTTTTGCCCACGTATTGTCCCCATTTTTGCCCATTTTTGTCACCAATTTGAAAATTTATTGGCTGCTTACTGTTCTTATCATGGTAATGTCTTTGGTATTCCTTGGCTAATATAGTATTTTCAGGCACCAGATTGTGTATATCCTGTATTTTTAGACAGAATGTCTATGGTAGTTTCTCTCACTCCAGTTTTGGGATTTGCAGTATCTATTGGCAACCGAGGGTGGAAGCTATAATATATTGCATGGAATGGAGTTACAATTGTTGTTGACGATTCTGTGTTACTATAATTGAACTCAACGAGGGATAGGTAGTTTACCCAGTCCTCCGGGTTATTGTAGCACAATAACGCTCGCAGCAACTGCTCGATGATTGTGTTCAATATTTCAGTCTGATCATCAGTATGCGGATGGTAAGCAGTATTGAGGTTTAAGGTTGTACCAATCTGCTTGAACAGCTCTTGGAAATATGTTGATGTATATTTTGTGTCTTTATCTCCTATCATGCAAGTACTGAGACCGTGAAGTTTGTACATATTTTTGATGTACAGTTGTGCCAGTTCACGAGCCGATAGGGCTTGCTGGCAAGGTATATACTGTGCCTGGTTTGTGAATAAATCCACAAAACTGGCTGTACAGTCATAACCATCCACTGATGGTAAATTTGTAATAAAGTCAAGACTGAAATATTCCCATGGTACGGTTGGTGTTGGCAGTGGCTGTAAAACCGATGCTGGAGCCTGTGTATGCTTCTTTGTCAGCTTACATACTTCACAGTTTCGGATATACGTTTTGATATTTTGGTGCATGTGCGGCCAGCAAAAAATTCTTTTAATCAATTTCTCAGTTCTGAGTATACCGTTATGGCCAGCCGTCTGAATATCGTGATGTTCTTTGGTGATGCTCTTTTTGAGGTCATCATCTGCAGGAATATTTGTTTTATCAGCTATTATATACAGTTCAATATGGTTATCCTATCGTACTCCAGAGGGGTAGCTTCTACTTGTTTAATTGTGGATCCTGCATATATTTCAATTTTATGTTGTTGAGAAATGTTTGTCCAACTATATTGAGACAGTTGTAAGGTTGAGCCATTCAGTGATGTGCTCCAGATCCTCGTCAAAGGTCTGCATATATATAGTACGCATCTAACGATGCTTTCAGATCTGCCAGATCTAGTCGTCTGCTGAGTGCATCTGCCCTATTTTGAGACCCCTTCTTATATACAATGTACATATTGTCCATATATGGTGAAATTATTTGGGACCAGCCAGCATGTTTTCTGCTGAGCTTTTCCTGGGTTGGCAGAAGACGGAGGGTGGTAAGATCAGTGATTACAGTAAAATGTTTACACCCTTCCAAGTAATGTCGCCAATGCTGGAGAGCAATTACTACTCCCAGAAATTCAGTATCGTAGGTGGAATAGCGCAGTTGCGCACCCTTCAAGACCTTTGTTAGGTAAGCCACAGGACGCAGCTGTCCGGCATTCGGGTCTTTTTGCATGAGCACCGCCCCTACAACATATTTGCTGGCATCGGTTGTGACCACGAACTCTGCGTTCGGGCCAGTGATAGGGTTCATTAAAATTGGGGCGTGTGTCATTGTATATATTAGGCGATCAAAGGATTGTTGATGTTTGTCAGTCCAAGCCGGAAATATGTTATTTTTTGTCAGATCAAATAGGGGCTTTGCTATGGCAGCAAAGTCCTCAATAAATGATCTATAGTATCCCACAAAGCCTAGAAAGGCTCTCACATCTGTGACAGATTTTGGGATCGGCCATTCAGAGAATGCTTTTATTTTATTAGGGTCTGGGAATTTACCCTTTTATATTATACGGTGACCCAAGTATATTATTTGTTTCTTACCCCATTGTGATTTTTGGGGATTCAGGTACAGATGGTGTTTGCGACGTCTCGCTAGCACCTGATCAATATGGTTCATATGTTGCTCCAGAGTGTCGCTGAATATAGTAATATTATCCAGATAACAGACCACAAAGTCATCAAGGATATTTGTATCCTGATGAGTATCATGAGCAGTACCGTTAAAACCCGCGTTAATATATGATTGGAATCCGCATGGCGTTGTCTTCAGGCCGAACGGCATGACTCGCATTTCAAATTGACCCAACTGGGTTATGAAGGATGTCTTATAGACATCTTCCTCTTTCACGCGGATCTGATGATATGCCTTGGACAAGTCTAAGCAAGTCCAACATTTGCCAGTGGCAATACGGTCCAAAATAGTATCAATTATGGACAAAGGATATTGTATGTGTACCCAGTGTTGTTTTATTCAGCGATCTATAGCCAATACACATCCGGAGAGTGTCACCAGATTTTCTGGCAAAGAGTATTGGAGCTGCAAAAGGTGAATAACTGGGTCGAATCCAGTTTTTCTCCAGATATTGTGTTAGCTGCTTTTTCAGCTCTGTTAGCTCCGCATGAGACATTTTATAAAAGTGACCTTTTGGCGGGTTAGCGTCAGGTATAATTGGAATACTGTGGTCACATTTTCCTCTGCTCGGTGGCAGGTCAGTAAAAGTACTTGTATCATGGCCATGTTGTTTTATAATATTCAATGTCGTTTCATCATATTGTTGGCCAAAGTCATTATGTACCTGCAGGTCATCGGCTTTTGTTTGCGATGCCTGGGTCTCAATAAAATCTTCTTTCAGAATGGCTATGAAAATAATGCTGCCTCTGCATTCTTGACTAGTTCAGCAGGAATATGGAGCAGCTTAGCCATCTGATTTGCAGACAAGATGTTTACTACTGCTGGTCTGGGTTCGATCTCACAGGCAAATAGAGTTGCAGACAAGATGTTTACTACTGCTGGTCTGGGTTCGATCTCACATGCAAACATAGTTGCATCAGTCTGTCTCGTGTACAGTACCATCTTTCCAAAGACTGTCTTGAATATTTTTTCTGAGCCATGGGACGCCCAGTATGATATCCTAGTTATTGTTACTGGGGAGGCAACCGAAATTAGCCTCTGTGGTATATCCAGCCTCAAATTGAAGCGTTATTGTCACATAGTGTCGAGAGACTTTATATGTTGAACCATCTGCCAATTGTATTTTTATTGCTTAGTCTAGCAGTTTTATTGGCAGTTTATGTTTTTGTACGATATCCCATGAGATAAACTCTCTTTGGGCAACAATGTCAATTAGCACATCTACTTGATCAGACATAATGATATCATCGACTTTGATTTTAGATTTTGCCATCAACATATCTGTTTCAACAATGTGAGAAGTAAAATTTGCTGTGGGGATTTGATATTGCGGCCTCCTGTTATGCGCTTTGTCACGCATTCTATCCTCCGCAGTATATTCGGCAAGATAAACATCGACTGAAAATGGAGTCGGACCCATCGGTATCCGCTCCTTAGAGTTTTGGGGGTCAGGAATGTCATACAAGTGTGCACCATGAGGGTAATGGTGTATTTTACAATATGTGTTCAAGATATGTTGAATATTTTATTGTTTTTCATTTTGGAATTGCAATTACTGCTGAAATATTGTAAGGGTTCTGCCCTGCCTGCGCTTCCTTTCGAAGCCGGCGATAAAGTCAGATATGTTTTTCGAATAGTGGGTTCAGCCACACATGATGGTTAGTAATATCAGCATCAAAAAAAGAGTTAGTCGGGGAACAACAACTATCTGTTATTGTTGTTGTTTCAGCAGCTGCCGCACCATCAAGGTTGAACGGCCCCCGGATCATCTTCAATTCTTCCCAAGCATCGTGATTGAATGATGGGTACTTATCGTACTGGGGTGGTGTTCCTGCTGCTGTTGCGTCGATATTGTCAAGTCTAGGAGCTGTTGCCCTAGCCATACTGTCATTATAGTCAGACACGAGCTCATCGATTTGAGTCTGCATATCTCGGAACTCAAGAGTTTCCGTTTGTACAACACTATCCACAGTAGTTGGTGGCTTTTGCTGATATATCATTTGTTCAACAGGTTCAATTTGCGGCGCTGTTGAACAAGCGCCTTTTTGACCAGTGGTAGGGTGATGTTTCATATGTTTGCGTCTTTTGCGCGTATGAGTCTCCAATACATGATGTACAACAGGTGTGTCCTATATGTCATCGACCCTACGTTTGCTACGGAGTGGTCCCACATCCTCCGTGAGGGCTTGTTTCGGTATTTTGCTCATTCATACTTAATTATACAGTAACATATTAATGGTTTCAGCTATTATAGCGATATAGTCAGAGGATGTGTTCGTCGGCCGACTTTGATGAACTCTGGTTGGTAGTGAACCTGCCGAGAACGACTGGGGCAGGCTCGCGCTCATGATCACTCCAGAGCGTCCCCTGGCACATGTCAACTTGAGCGGCCACAATCCAAAGCACTTCAAATCAAAGTTGCTGCCAAGTCAATGCGTTACTACGATGAGCCTATGCATTCTATTGCAGCATAAAGAGTACGGAGACTTGTATTGGCACATTGAATTGGAAAAAGTGATTACATAGTTATTCAACTTGGTGAGTCTACTATGTCCCAATGTTTTCTATTATACTGCAGATATGTTTGCAGTTTGCTGAGTCGGTGCCTCAGCATGTATGCACTTGTTTGGAGCGCTGTGGACGAAACTGTTCTCCACTATTTTAGTGGGTGACTATAGATATGGTGGCTCATGGGTGCTCTCCACCTCGACCACCCCGGCCGCGGCCAACATCTCTGCCGCCAGCCTCTCCCTCCAGAGCGGCCGCCACGGCCGCCATCGCGGCCTGCCCGACCACCACGGCCACCACCACCACCATGCCTCGGGAGCATGGCTGAAGTTACCGATGTATTCAACAGTTGTGCTGAGGGCCTTGGCTGCAAGCCTAGGTGCACACTCGGGTTATCATAAGCCTCACGGCATGCCGCCGCCCAATCCTGATTAGGATTATGCCGCTTCCAGGCGGACTAGCGGTTAAGCATTTGTGTAAGGTAAGATTTCTTTGACGGTTGGGCAGGATTATTTGCCTCTTGTTGCCTCCATCTACAGGCAAGGAAATATGGCCAGATCCGTTACAGTATGAACAGCTTGGCATACCGTCAGGATGAATCCAGAGAAAGTCTGGTTTGTATTTTACGTCACGGGAATTCGCCTGGCGAGCAGTGCAATCCCGGTTATCATAGCGGCCGCCACGGCCGCGTGCACCAGTCACATACGGGTGCATTGGGGCGTTGAAGCCTCTGCCAGAGCCTCGGCAAGGTGGTCCAAGCAAAGCAGGTTGTCCCTGCTGAAAAGAACGTTGTATGTTAGCATATTTTGAGTGTGTTTGCCCCATCCTGAATATTTTCCAGGAGTCTGTGATATCAATACTTTGTTGTATGGTATTTATGGTCAACCTCTGCTGGCCTACAGTATGAATGAATTTCGAGTTGCCGTTGAAACTCGATATTAAGGTCTGCATTCTTGCGGAATTTTCCGATCAAGTAATGCTTGATATATTCTGGGGTGCTGGGATGAGGATCACTACTCCCAATCAACTGCATCACCCAACGGAAAAATGTGGCCATCGTGTTACAATATTTATATGATATAATCTGCAGGCAAAAATCCATGATGCCCGAGGCATCCTGAGGATCATATCTACAGTTTTTGCTTTGTATGTAGCATATAATATTTTTCGCCAACTCATTGAAATCAGTAAAGGCGGTCTCCCGGATACTGCGCTTTTGCGCAAACATGGTTTCTAATATTGTGTAGTACTGTGACTGCGTGTCGATGGAGTCAGGTACATATCGTTCAGACAGACAGTCATAGGCATGAGCCGTGACGGTAGGCCCAACTCTGTCTAGAAACTGCATGATATCAGTCAAGAACAGAGTTGTATCATGGTTGGCATGCAATTTCTCCTGCCCTATTAAAGGAGTCGGGTTGAGTTGCAAAGGTAGTGGTTGTCCAGCCACGGTAGCATATGTTGGGCTCGGGTCAGGCTGGCCACTCACCGGGAGTGGGCCTTCATGCCTTGGTGACTTTTGTCTGGGCTCTCCAACTCGAGGATATGATGGGCATTTATCTGTTTTATGGTAAGAATGTCCTGCACATTGGTTATGTTGTGGTACCGGGTCAATCTCCATCGGTGCTTTGCCTCTGTTCTGGGGATCCACAACAGATTATTGATGTGACGTTCGAGTCACTTTGGTTTGAATCGCAGAGTAGAACGGCAAACCCATTGGTTGGTTTGCATACTGCTTGGTAGGGTAAGATAGTGCAGGAAATATGTTAGCGCAATCTGGTTGGTTTGCAGACTGCTTGGTAGGGTAAGATAGTGCAGGAAATATGTTATCGCAATATGGGAACATTCTGTGAACCTCATTATTGTATCTCAACTTCCAAGCCTCAAGACGAGGTGTCAGCTGGTCAGTGTATTCCATGGCCCAATATGCTTTGGAGTCATGTTTATGCGCCAACAAAAATATCTTACAGTATGTCAACACATGGACATGATACAAGAATGCCCCTAGGAACATTATGATAGCAGAACTCGCTGGCCTTGGTGTTGCAATTCCAAGCACACTATCGATGTACTGCAACTGCAACATTTTTTTTTGCTCAGGATTCTCTGCCCCCGCAGGCTTTTGTAGCCTCTGATACTGCGTCATAATGTTGTCTGACGAGTCTTTAACAAAGTCAGCCCGCTTATCCACAAGGCCGGCATTCCCGCCCTGGTTATGTTCAATGCTCACCGCCATATCTTTGTCCGGTGCGAGGTCTGAGTCCACATAAGGGAGGACTAGCCCGCCCGCTTGTCTGAGTTTAAGTATGTTATCGTTTGATTCACTGGATTGAAAACCCGGGATAATGTTTTGAATATGGTCGCTATCATCTCGCAGCATATCATAATATGATAAGTATCCAGATGGGAACATATCGTGGGCATTTATGGTTTGCTCGCCAGGCTGTGACTCACCGGCCGGTACATTATGTTGACACAGGGGAGGTCGTGACATTACTTCTTCCTCCCCTTCTGGCAGCAAATGCTCGCTAGATAGATCCTCAGGTTGGCCTGCATTATGATGTTGCAGTTTAGGTTGGTCAGGCAGAGCGTGACCTATCTGCGATACCTCAAGTAAGGAATTGTTGTTCCTGAGGAATGTGTTCAATTGGATTATGTTCCATCCTGAATATTTAGCAGGTATTGTCAGTAGGCTGAGAAATCAGCCTAGAGAAAAGGCACATAGTTGTACAAGGAGAATTGATCGATTTTGTGAATATAGTTTGCAAAGCTTTCTATGATCCGATCATATCTTTGGTGCATTTCACCATTAAAGTAGATTTCATTATCGTAATGGTGGAACATAGTGTGAAACAGTTTTCGCCGTGATATATGGTAACGTATTGCAGAGGTCGGCTCTCGTGTTCAAGTCGACGTGATCGCAGGATATATATATAATTCGCGTCGGCCCTTCAAGGCACCAACCGATAAAAGAGGTTGGACGGTAAGTTAAGGCCATATATCGTAATGAAAAACTTGTCATGCCATTTTTGTCTCGATAAGGGTATATCGTCGTTTTTAATGTCAACCGTCTGACTAACCATAAGGCACAGATGATATTCTAGTAATGTTAAGTTCAGTTGTGCCAAACGGACATTATCGATTTCGGTATCGATTGTCGTTCCCTGTGGGTCCGTTTGAGCAAATCGCAACCAGTGAAATGAACGGCCCTCGTGGGAAATACGGTACAATAGCAACACGGAGTTGCTTGCTTGTCAATGTTGTCGGCCGGCGTATTATTATGCAAAACTACAGCGACATATGATGGTAATTGTTCATCCCCACTCATTGAGGAGCTACCGTATTCAACCCCAGTGGGTTGATTGTGTATTATTTCGTCCGCAGCTGCCGTTCAGACAACGATATTGTTCATGATGTAGTCGTCACAATCAGGGTTCAACCTGCTGGATATGCTTTTAATTTCAGGCCTCAATGGGCTCAATATGGTTTGGGTTATTGTCAGCGACGCAACAGTGTATAGTTTCTGACCGTATGCTGACGTTCTATAGTCGTTATGTTGTGGATATGTGACGGTAGGGGATGAGGTGGGGTTGGGGTGGGAGTGGCTTACCTGATAGGCCACTAACCTCGAATCGGCTCATACAAGAAAAAGAAGACTGACGCTCCGAGTTCCAAGAAGCGTCGCGCCCCGGTAATCTTCAAGCTCCGGGCGTAGCAGTGACACCAGAGTGTCACCCAAAATGTAGTATATATCGTATGCGTCCACCTTTCGAAAGGGTGGAGTTATGTTTTGGTCGACTGGGAAGTCGAAAAGGTTACGGTATATGGTGCTGCCTCTTGGTAGGGTAGTTTTGAAACGGTGGCTTCCGAAAAAGCCCGTTATAGTATGCGGCGGGGTAATTGCCAGCGCCCGCGGTGGATATACGATAGGAACGTACAGTATGTTCGTCGAAGGCTCGCGAGAGAGCGAACGAGTAGGTAGAAGAGCCAAATGTGAGGGAAGGTGCGCGCGGTGGAGAGTGAGTGCATGCTATTCCACTGGTGTGCTGGTGAAGTATGATCTGGTTACAAGCCGACATGCGCCGTGCCTGATGTATCAGGTGGCGCGATGTGGCCGACAGGGCGCGGGCGCAGCCCGTCATCATACTAATGTGCTATGATGATTAGGGCTAGTGAGGGTATATCCTCACAGTACCTCGTGGTAGGTACTGGTACTGGCAGTTATCTTCCGTCGCGGCGGAAGGCGGAAGTTATCTGCCGTGAACGAAAGCTCCTATAGCGTAGAAATCACACGGAAGTGCCCGAATGCCCCGGCAGTAGGAAACCGGTCGCGGCTTGCCGTAAAACATGCTCTACACGTGTTTACGGGTTTTCCTGACAACTTTAACTGCCCTAGTGCGACCCGTACGGTCTGCTAGTGGTATTAACCAGTTAGGAACCGGTACCATCGGGTTTGTTTTTTACTACGGGCTGCCCCATCGCCCGCGAGCCCTGCACTCCCGGCCGGGGAGCTACCAAGGACAGCCACCCACAGCTCGTCTGCCATCTTCCAGCTCGTTGCCTTCGGCAGCGGCTTCGCGTACTTGTGCGCGCGAGGGTCATTGAGGCTGAACAAGTCCGCACAGAGGTTCATCCACCCTGTAGGAGTCGCCGTGCCGCGCACATGCGTTACAACATCAGGTAGGCCGCGACACACAGCCCCTCGGTAATGATTTTCCCTACTCGTGCGCCGAGGTTGTTTTCCGATTCGCCATGGCTTTGCAACTGTTACGTTTTCGGGTAGCGATGCCACGGCAAGGAATTGGAGCTGGGGGGTCCCCGTTGGGGGGGTTTAAGCTTCAACACCCGAAGTCGAGTCGCAGTAAATGCCTTCGGGGCTCCCCGGGCAGTGGAGCACCCTCTCGCAGTAGTAAGCTCTTGAGGTTAGGATAGGTGGACGCGCTCGGCACCATGGCCGCGACGACCATGCTTCTCAACGACGACAACTACGCCTACCGCAACAAATTGGCGCGGGCGGAGGAGGACGTCCGTGTCGTCGGGCGGCCACTTGCTGTCCCGCAAGACACTTCAACCCGGTCCGCGTGTCCTTGCAGCATGGCATCAACGGTCGTTACACGCTGTGGTTTTCCATAACTGCTCGCGTACTTGGTCCGTTACGAGGGTGGCGCCGCTCATGCGCCAAAGTTTTGAGAGGGCTCGTTGCCCTCGCCCTACTCATGCTTCAGCAACGTGTGCCGTGGCCGTAATGGGAGGCACTTGTGCGGCTCGTCCCGACGCGTCTCCGACGCCTCCTACTGCAACGTCGTCGTCACAAGGACCACGACAACCTGCAGCTGCCCGCCGGGGGGCAACTCTACCACCTGGCGTGCCTGACGTCTCGTGGAGTACGTAACTACCCCTGGCCGACTATGGGTTTGGAACCTCGGCGACCGTCGCTGGTGCAGCAGCAGCGGCCGCTTCGTCGGCACCCTCGCCCCGACATCACCGGCATCGTTACGGGCCGGCATAGGCTACAAGGGCCTCTACGCCGGCCAACTTTTTCCCGACGTCACGATGTCTCATCTGTGACAACACGAGCTGCCCGCCGGGGGACAGCTCCGCCACCTAACGCGACTGGTGCATTTTGTGGCGTCATCCTAAGCATGCGCCTTGTGGGGTGGTCAGCGGCGGCCACTGATGCAGCGGCGGCGGCCGGCTCACCGCTCTCCGCCACACACCTAAGAGCCGATGCCGCACGACCACACTGGGTGCCACGCTCCCGCGCCCCTCAGCGCCGTCCGTTTCATCCGCCGCCCTTCGCGCGAGGGGGCGAACCAACCACCGTTGTTGATGGCAGCGGCCTTACATCGATGTCATCGCGCGTTGTTGCGTGTCCACCCCTTGTAACGTGTATCGCCAGTACATGTGCAGAGTTACCATCGCGTCGCGTACATCGTACCAATCATATATATACTTCACCTATATGTACGCGGCGCTCTCGCGCTCGTGCGCGCAACTGTAATCGTCCTACACTCCTACATGTGTATGCGCAGCTGCTTTGCTTGGCACTCGTCGCCAACTTGGCCACGTCTACCCTTGCTTCTACTGGCACGCAATTCCGGCTCGTGCCGCACAACACCACGGCACGCGGCAAATGCCGTAGGGCGCCGTCGGGAGACGGCATCTTAATTCCGCGACACGTCCGGCCTGTGTCTCGCCGGCGTCAACATCTCCCGGCCGCGTCTGTCATGCGCATGCGCCTCTATCAAGGTTTACCCTCTCGCCGCGAGACCCCTTCTACAACTCAAGACATCTTCCATCTTCGTCTGGTCGGCACGCCTGCCAACTGCCCACGCTCGGAGTCGTAAACGGACCGCGTGTAAACTGGCAAAACCATACTCGATTGCATGTTGAAATGTTCTAAATGTGTTCATGGGGTTTCCTAACAACTTTAACTGTCCTAGTGAGACCCGTACGGTCTGCTAGTGGTATTAACCAGTTAGGAACCGGTACCATCGGGTTTGTTTTTTACTACGGGCTGCCCCATCGCCCGCGAGCCCTGCACTCCCGGCCGGGGAGCTACTAAGGACAGCCACCAGCAGCTCGTCTGCCATCTTCCAGCTCGCTGCCTTCGGCAGCGCCCTCCCGTTTTCCGCCTCCGACATTCCCTCCCTTTCGCGGAACCTTCCTAGCCATACCATGACGCTTTCCGTGTAAAACAGCCTCCGCACCATTTTTGGCAAAACCAGACACGATTGCATGTTGAAATCAATCGTCGGTAAAGCCGGAGGAATAACGGTTGGAGGAACGTTTTAGGAGCTCATTCCTCCTGCGAAACCCCCATTTTCAGTGTAGGAGCTACATTCCTCCAACGAAGCGGCCACGCCAGGTAGGGACGCCAAGACGGGTGCCGATTGGCCATCGCACGCCACCTCCTATTTCCCCGGTCCCCCCCCCCCCCCCCCCCCCCCCCCCCCCCCCAATCGTCCCCATTTGCCCTTGCGCCATTGGCGCTCGACCTGCGTGCTTGCCGGACACGTCACACATGTTCGACGTGCCCGCCCGTACTCGCTTGCCCACTATCTGACAAAGCGTGTGCCGCGATGTCCAATCAACGACCCGCGACAGAGAGCATTGCATACGCTCGCTCCCGCACCACGGCGCCATGACAGCCGCCCCGCCTATCGAGCGTGCCCCTTCTCGTACACTGGTGGTATCTGCCACCGGTTGATGGGTGCAAAGCGTCGAAGAGGCGGCAGTTGTTGAGGCCGTAGCCTTGCCGGTCGCCCCGGGAGGCGAGCGAGTCATGGCGCAACATATGGGGCTTGGAATCGGAGGAGCTCACATGGTCAAACTCGGGTCACGCCTCTTACGCTCAGTCCGTGCGGCCGGCTGGTGGTCGACGCCGTGCTCACGGCGCCGGAGGCCGGCGGTGAGACGTTGGCGGGGCATGCGGGGGCGAGGAGGGCGGCGGTCGCGGGCTGTTGCACAAACTCAACAAGCGGGCAAGCATGATCCGCGACATCACCGAGAGGATCGACGAGGCGCGGTTGACCGCGGTGCAACAGTCAGTGCGGCGGCGCACACATGCGCCGCGCTCGGCCAGCCGGCGCCGGCGGAGGGCGGCGCGTTGCCCAGCGGCCCGGCCCACGACCTCACCATGTGGGACGCCGGCAGCGGGCGCCTTCTCGCGCGGCTGCGCGGCCACACGGGCCACCGGACCGGGCTGGCCTACAGCGCCGACGGCGCTTGCATCGCCAGATGCTCCGGGGAAGGCAGCTGCCGGGTGTGGCAGTTCAGCTGCATTCATGACCTCATGGCCAAACACGAAGGAGCGGCGGAGCTCTAGGGATGACCGCTCACCACATGCCACAAGCTACCAGCCCATCCTCCCCATCAACGCACGCTTGATAGGACGTCGGCTTGGCTAGCTCTGGTAATTCGCATTGCATGGGCATCAGTAGCAATCCTAGCCCAAGCGGTATGCACGCCACCGAAATCCTTTGCCCTCATGACTGCAGTGATCATGATTATTGCCATGCATGATGCATTCTCTCGAGGGCCGAGTCCGTCTTTATTTCAAAATATATGAGCAGTACTCACCCCCTTCCTTATATCAACCAAAACATCCCACTATATAGCTATAATCACGCACCCGTCCACTTCTCTTCCCCAAGATGCGGGACTTGGCCTAAAAACCCTCAAAGTGCACTATCCAGCACGGCATCGCACATACAGCGCTGCCATGCTGCACGATACATAAATACAATACATGTTGCAGCACATCAGCAATGCCGGCAGCAGTCAGGGAACTGTTGTTTCGCGGCACTCCACTATGTAGCACGGCATCGCACATACCGCGCGGCTGTGCTGCAAGAAACAAAAATACAATGCAGCCTGCACCGCAAGCAGTGAAGCCGGCAGCAATCGAGGGACTGTTGCTGCGCGGCATTGTACTCTGCAGCACTACGGGATCGCACATACAAAGTTGCCGTGCACAACTCACCCCCTTCTCCATCGGAATCGGACGCATAACTGTCAAATTCCATCCTGATAGGGACCCGAAATATGCAATGGGCCCACGTCGGTGCGGAAGGTCGGTCTCGGAGGGCCGATGGGGTGCGGATCGGGGGGCGGATAACGGCGTCATCCGCGTCTGGGTCGGCCTCGTACTCGGCCCATGCCCTCATGCCGGCCCGTGCCAGGTTGTCTGCATGCGTTGCCGCCGGTTGGTCTACCGCCGCTTCGCCAGGTTGGGGTTGGTCGTACGCCGAGAGGAGGCCCTTCGCCAGATGCTGGCACATGTCGGCCTCTGAAAGGCCCCAGAACGAGGGGGAGTGGAGCCACATCTGGTGTACCGGTCTCTCGATGGCGGTGCGGCGCTCCGAGCAGGCGGGTGGAGCAGCGACGGCCATGTCGGTCGAAGATCGCTATGCCCTCTAATGTCCATCGGGTTTGCGGAACGCTAGCGATTGTTTCTCGGCGGGCCTGTCGCAGAATGACGGACCCAGTGGTAGTGGGGAGTAGAGTGCCACTCGATCCGGGTTTGGGAGGGCGGCGAGTCACCACCCGGACGTCTGTCTGCCTATATGATTTGGACTCGGGATTTTGGGGCTGAGGGTGCCGATCAGATTTGTCACAGTGTGGCCGCGCGACTCTTCGTCCATCGCTTGATGCTTGGCCACCACGTCGCCGACCAATAGGGCCACGTGGGCGGCATTGTCCGTGCCGGCGGGGAGGCCGGCTAGGAGCACGTGGGATGTGCGTTGCAGTACGCATATGTTGGCGGCGGGTTGCAGCAAAAGGTGGGAGTTGGGTGCACGCGATTTTTTTGCAGCTGCGACCGTGCGGATCGCTGGCTGTTGTACTCTGCCGCCCCGTAGCGCGGCCGGAAAAGTGACGGCCCCGGCGTCATGTTGCTCCTCAGATCTGTCGATATCCATGGTGGCTGTAGTGGTGTCCTCATGGCGGGCCTCCTCTTCACGCGGCCAATTTGGGCGCTGGCCGGCAGTTGACATGGTGGTGGGTCGTCCGGTCGTCGGACGGACCACCGTTTCGCATGAGGATCACACTGCCAAGTACTAGTAGGCGCGCCGGCTCGCCTGGATTTAGTACATACGCAGTACTTCGCCCGGTGTTAAGGGCCGGCTGGAAAGTGAGAAGTATCCCCGCCGACGGCGACTAGGGAGGATGGCCCCCCTCATTGCGCCCGGCTTTGTGATTCAGCTTGCGCCCGGCTTGTCTACGACGCCGGATTTTTACGACATTGTGGCTGACGAGATGAGCCGCATCCTGACCGAGAAGCGCCCCCGGGCCACGCTCGACCAGGCACCACTCGTTGTAGTGCTATGGATTCTACCATGCCGTCGCTCACGCGGCCCTCAACCAGGCGGCAACAACGATTGAAGGAGCGGCTAGCCAGGAGGGCCCACCCTAGTGCGGCGGGCATTGCCGTCCTTCATGCAGCAATTTCGGCCTACGGCGCCAGCAACCAGCACCGCCGCGACTCTTTGCCGTACCTACGCCTCAAGGCGGCGGGAGATGCGGACGCGGGGGACAAGACACTCGCCGATATTACACGCTATCGCCTCCTGCGGCCCCGTTACGCTGACCACGGTTCGCCGGCAGTGGCAGCGCTCCGAGAGGAGCGTCTCCAAGGACAAGCCGACTACACCGTCACCGCCGCGGCGAAGGCGGCCGTCAACCAACGCTTCGGCGGCGCCCTCACCGACGACGCGCCAGTCGCCCAGGGCCCTGGCTCCCATCGTAAAACTCCAAGCACCCTAAGCCCAAGCCCAACAAGTCCAAGCCCGCCAAGATCGACGAATGACGGCGCGGCCCGCCGTCCCGGTTCCCCGCCACGCGTGCCTACTTTCTTGGGCCACTAAGTGCGGAAGTAGTGGCGTGAATGGCGACAAATTTGGGGGGAGCGGGCGCGTGCTGCGGTGGATACGGGAGCACGCGCCGGCCCACCTCTTCCGTTCCACCGCGGCGTATCCCTACATGACGCTACGGGCGCGCAGCTCCGGTGGTGGACGACGAGAGTTCAAGACTAGTCCGCGTAGGGAACCCAGAATCGGTGACGAGCCGATATGAGAGTTTTCCCAGTTCCGAAGCCAAGCAACATCAATTGGCGCCTTGTTATCGACTTGCGCCATGTCTGCCTTTACTACACGGTCTACAACAAGTCATGCGGTTTGAGACGCTCTAGCGCTTGCGGCTCCTAGTGTGCCAGGGCGACTGGGCGTTCTCTTTCGACCGGCATGACGGCTACTACGCCATGGGGCTGAGAGAGGACGTCCGGAACTATTTCACGATCAACGTACGCAGCACACTGTGGCGCTTCGATGCGCTATCCATGGGCTGGTTCCTCAGCCCCTCATACTTCTGCACCCTAGTCGGCGTGATGTTGCGCTACCTCCGTCCACCGGACTTCGCGGCCTACGCACGGTCCGCCCGCCCCTCGTTGCGACTACGCTTGCGTCGTCGCAAGGCGCGCGGGGTCTCCACGGGGTCGTCGACGATTTCCTATTCCTAGCCCCGTCCCGCGAGATGGCGCTACGTCTACGCACAGTGATGAACCGCATATGTGGAGGCATGGGCTTCGCCCGCAACCCCACCAAGACCCAGCCCGAGCCTACCCACCGTCCTAGCCCCTGGAGCTGGAGATCAACCTGGCCGAGATGCGTTTCTACCCTCCGCCCGACAAGCTCCGCCGGATGCCCGAGCTTGCCCGCGACCGGCTATGCCGTGCTGCCTGCCGGCGCCGCCGAGTGCCCGCATTCCGGCTCGCCACGCTGGCGGGGAAGGGCCATTTTCTCCACCTTGCTATCCCGCCGGCGCGTTTCTACCTCCGGGAGGCGCACAACGTCTTAGGCTCATGCTCGGCGTGGGGCGAGAACGTGAAACTGACGCGAGTATAATCAATACGCGACCAAGAGTTGTGGCGCGACAAACCGCCTCGGCGCAGTGACGCCCCGATTTTGCGGCCAGCGGAATCATGCTACCTGCACACCGACTCTGGCATGTACGGCTGTGGTGCGCGTGCTTCACGAGCACGCGAAGGCGCGCGGATTCTGGTACTAGGGCAATCAATCCTCGTATTTTCCGGTACGTTGACATGTTGTCGGCTCGGCACACAGTGGAACCTTTCGCCACCATGGAGAACGCCCAGGTACCCCGTTCCAATTCCTCGATGGTGGGACCCTCGTACCGACGCGATCGACCCCTACTGGACGACACGTGGCGCCGCGAGGTGAATTGGTGCAACCCCCCTTCAGCCTATCAATGGACGATCTCGTCCTCAAGCTGCGACAGTCGGGCGCACCGGCTACGGCGGTCGCTCCGGCGTTGCACGATCGGCCGTGGATGCCGTAGCTACACGACATGCTACCGAGGTGATGCACTGCCCTCCCTCCCGCGACTTGTTTTTCCCCGGGCGGCGGGGCAAGCGCGCCGGCATTGGGCCGCCGCGCTGGGGCGTGTTGCACGTATTCCGAGTGCCGTTCCGTCATTTGTCTACAATCATGCCCGTCGTACCGGCACCGCGGAATTAATTTCGTGGTCGGCGGTGCGGTTTCCGGCACCCCTCGCGCGCCCCGACGCCCCTACTCGCGGGCGCAATCGCGCGCCGCCGCGGAAAGCTGCGCGCGGTCACGCCGACTTCTGCCGGTCCGCTGAAAGCTGACGACTTAGAATCGCACCTTCGAAAGGCAAGCGCTAAAACACCGAGACCCTCTTCTCAACAAGCCCCCATTCCAACCGCGCCTGCTCCGCGGGTTGGTGGTACTCATGGCCCGTATGCGTGGCCTCACAAGGCACGCTCCATCTTGGGGCCGACTGCTCGGCGTCTCGGCCTAGCTGGCAGATGCAGACATCTACCTCGGGACTGGCAACGATTCCGCGTCCGGCCAGTGGCCGGCCGGACTACCATGACCGAACGAGCTGCTCCCTCCGGTCTGCCGCGGCGTGCGACGAGCACGCGACCTAGGGAGACCGATGTCGACCTCTGTTCACTATATGGGTAGCTTACACGGTATTAAGCGGTCCGTCCCCCTCCCCCCCCCCCCTCCCCCGTTTACTTTCGGGGTAGATTCACTATAGGGGTGTTCACTGTAGGGATACTGTCACTGTACCTTAATTAAAACATCCCTCGCGAGCAGGCTGGCCCTCGTGCATATCCCCCTCCCCACCCGTAGGCGGATCTCGGAGAGGACAACGCAAGGCCATGGATCATTAGCAACCCCCCCGTACATGGTTGCTGCCCGGCGGCTCCATCATGCGCTATTGGGACTACGAGTGTTATTTGAAAACCCTCCCGTAGGGCTCCCCGGTCGTCGATGATCCGAGGACCCGCCACAACCGGCCACCCCGCTTATCCCCATGATGCCGCGCCCAACCGGGCACGGGTCTTGGGGGCTACCGGAGGTGGGGGTGGTGCCGCCGGGCCTACCGCACCCATGATCCTCCGCTCCTCGTGGGGCGTTGCCTAGTGGCGAGGGCCCAAGCTCACCAGAATAAACGAGGTGAGTCATTGGCCTTCTTAAATGCATGCAAATCCATGCCGATATGTTCGATTTTTCTGCATCATCACACCGATGACGTAGGCGGCAGTTTTCGCGCCTTTCCGTAGCGACTTTGGCGTCCAGGAAAATCCATCTGGGGGCTGCTCGCGCACGGCCGCGAGCCGAGATGCAGCTAGCCGGTGAGGATCTTCGCTGTCCAAGCAGTGTAACTACTTCTCGTCGTGCCCTATGGCCCATATGGCCGCGCACAATCGCCCACTGGCAAACGCCTGCCGGCCCGAGTCGAAATACCGCAGCAAGTCGGCGACGTCCGGATGCGTCTTCGCCGGCGACTGGCACAATAGCCTAGCCTTTATACCGGGTATCACGCTCGCCCTTTTGGACGCGGTGTTGCAAGAGAATCTCTTCGCGAGGCGATACTACAAGGTCCCCGGGCAGGCACTCGACTTCCGCCCCGCCGCGTGCCGTGAACAAGGAGAGGACGATCACGGCCACGGCCGCTCGGAACAAGTGCAAGCACACGAGGCAGCACGGCGCGCTCAGCGCCCCAAGTCGGGCCCAACCCTAGTCGTAGGACTTTTGCTAGGGTAAGCGCCCTATTATGCTACAATGCCAATATGCTAGTCCCGTTCCATCTAACTTGTTGTGCGCAGCGTCCCTACCAACCCACGATTGCGGGTCCCGGCGCGAGCCGGGGAATGTGGGAGGGATGAGCGTGAATCGCGGCTGGTTACTGAGAAGTGACCATGCCCGAATGGGCGCCGCGCGCATCTAGGCAGACGATGCGGTGCCTGGTGCGCGCGCGCCGTGTTAGTGCGGACTATGCATGATGATATGTGATAAAGTACTAAAGCATACCCTAGCTACATTGTATATATGCAGTAGTGTACCAACATTGATGTCAACACCCTCCCTCAATATCGCTAGGGGATGCTCCAAGCAGGAGGTCCGGTTGCTTGCGCTAGTCACTAGCCTAGAGGCAGCCCGCCATGCCCCGACCTCGGCGTGGGTCGGGGCTGGCCCTCAAGGAAGTATAAGTGCGTGGTATGTAGCCGGACGGTGTCGAACGAAGCAGGCTTGCGTCGAGTGGCGCTTCTCCGGAAATGATGCAAACCCCCGCCTGGCTCTTGGCCGGTGTGCCGAGCTTAATCAGTAAAGGAGTTGCCGGCGCTAGTCGCTAGCCTAGAGAGGCAGCCCGCCATGACCCTCGGCGTAGGTCGAGGCTTGCCCTCCAGGGAGTCTGAGTGCGCTGAATGTTGAGCGGACTCGAGTCGCAGCTGACCCCTTTCTCCTTGGCGTTGGTGTGCCGAGCTTCGCATACTAATTTCCCGTTGGTCGAGCCGAGCGGGAACAACACTGAGAGCAGTGTACATGGCAGCACGCAGCGGCGTGGTAGCTGGCGTGGCATGCAACTGAAAGTGAAATTCAAAATTGATTTACAATGTGCTGACTTGCTGCTCTCCACTGCCCAAGCCGAGTTGCTTTTAGGACCTGCTTTTTCCAATCGCTGTGGGAACCCTAGGGATTACGGATGCAGCTTCCGGCCTGCCTCGTTGTCGCCCGCGCCCCTCCTCCTTCCATGCCACTTGGTATTGTCCCCCCCCTGCCGTGGCGGGGGTGTCGTGTACGGTGGTCTGCGGAAAGCGTGTATGTTAACGGTGGGTGTGCGTGCGGGGTGTGTGGGAGGTACTGGGGTTGGACATGGCAGGTTTGAGGGACTGTCGGGATATGCGGAGGACAGTATGTAGCCATCCGATTGAGTGTCGTTGGAGTTTCCTACAAAGGCGGATTGCAACGGTGCTGGGAGGCGGAGGCGGCGGTTTGTCCGGGGGTTGCTTCTTGGCGCGGAGGACCGTGAGGCTATGGATGGCTTCGAGTGCCTCGGGGATTATTGTTGGTGTGGATAAATCCAACAAGGTTTTGTTGGGTCGCGGTTTTTTTTACTTAGTACGTCTTCAGTTACATGTGGGTACTCGACGAGGCGCGTATCTCTAGGATATGGGCTGCGGCCGGACCTACAGAACCGCCCACCCACCGCATAAGCGGGCTCGACCAAGCAGACATCGGCTCATATACCATCCCAGGCCGCGCGGACCGGGTGAACTACGGGGGGGGGGATCTACTGCCGGCAGCCGGGGCGGCGGGCTTGGGGTGCGCCGGCCTACTCGCGGCGGGCGTGCTTCAAGCGGCGAATTGCGGCCTCGTCGCAGTGCAAGTGACGCTGCCAGAAGTCCCGGCTGTGCTTGCTGCCGGGCATGCATAGGGTCACGCCGCACTGCACGCAGTAGAACGAGCTCCAGTGTTCCTCGCCGTCCTAGCGGTAGCAGCGGGAACAACGGAGCTGCTTGGTCTTGCCGCTCTCCTAGCGTCCTTGGTTCGCAACGGTGTGGTTGTCGCCATCGTCGAGGTAGCGCTTCGGGGCAGTAGCTATGTGGACTCCGGCAGGGCGGGTGGGCTCCGCGTTGCCCTTCAGGCCGTTGTAGATCATGGCCTTGGCCAGCAGCTCGGTGAAGTCCTTGACGGAGAGCTGGGCGTAGGGGTGGGCGGTTGGGACGTGGTACTTGGTGATCTTTCAACAGTCGGTCGCCACGAAGCCCATCAGGGTCGTGGCCAGGCGGAACCAGCAGTCCTGGGTAAGCCATGCCTCCTCCGGCGCCATGTCGTGCTGGCGGGAATGGTTGTGGTTGTACACGCGTGGGCTCCACTCGAAGTAGGTAGAGAGCATACCATGGCGGGGGATGCTCTTGGTGACGGTATTGCTGTAGTAGTCGTCGGCCCACCGTTGCACGTAGGGGACTCCATCCGCCAAGTCGCCCGCTCCCGCCGTAGCAACGAAGAACAGAACCTTGCGGGAGTTGTACTTGTAGCCCAGTGCCAACAGGTCCACCTCATCCACGGTGGCTGACATGATAACCATGCTGCCTGCTGGTGCGGATTGTAGGCTGCTCTGCAGGAAGGCCTTGGGGAAGAGGCTGTGGGCTGTCTTCAGACAGCCCACAAAGTGCCGGCCCTGCTTGGCCACCTAGACAGCAACATGGACAATAGCAGTGGGCGGCATGTGAAAGATTAGTATGAGCACCTTCATCCCACCACACAAGCACAACAGTAGAGGGGGCAAGGGGGGTAGGGGGCGTCACCCTCACAGAGCCAAACCAGGCATCGCCCAGCAGCGTAGCGTCGGTGTCGGTGGCAGCCTCCGCCGCCATGCGTAGGACACGGGCCGTTGTCACGCCGTGCTCATCAGCACCGGGCTTCTGTCGCATGGCGTCCCTCCCCTCATGGATCTCGATGTGGGTCATCACGCCAGTAGAACAGTCGCATACGACCTTAAACTCGGTGCCCAGCGGCTTGGGCTTGCGGTAGATGAAGCTGAAGTTGGGCATGCCGCCGAGCTTGGTCTTCCGGGGCTGGAAGGCGGACATCGACTCGTCCATGGTAGCAAAGAGACCGGTAGATAGGACAGCACGGCGGTTGGAGTTGAGCTCGGTAGCATCACGCCGGAACCAGGACCACGGGTCGGAGACAGTAGCGCTGAAGTCAGCTTGAGCGTAGTTGACCAGCGCCTTGATAGCCATGAAGCGGTAGAGGGGCATGTACCTTTGGAAGTCAGGCTGGTCGCGGATGCCGTCGAAGGTGATGTTGGTAGCCCAAAGGTCCTGGCCTTGTTGGGAGTAGAGGGAGCCAGCCAGAACCAACCCCCAGAACCTCACATACTCCCGCAGGCTGATAAACTTGTGGGTGTTGCTCTTGCGCAAGCCAGAAGCGTTGACGCGCTCCAGGTCGGCCTCGATGTCGCCGGGGTATAGGGTGAGCCAGAGCTTCAGCATGTCGACGTTGCCATCGCCGATGGGCAGCCCCTCCAGCAGCCCAGGCGGCAAGGTACGATGCGCCTCCCTCTGCGCTGTCGTGTCCTTCAGTCTGTGCATCTTATCGGCGGCGGCGAAGTTGACGACGGTCCACGAGGCTGTCTTGCTGCTCTGACGTAGGTTCATGGAGGTGCCTGGCGGCGGAGCGATCCAGGCGGCGTCCTCGGTGGCGGCGGCGTCGTCCTGCTCCGGCATGCTAGTCGGCTGGTCGTCGGTGGACTCGCCGTCGTCCAGCTCAGCTTGCATCTCGCGGCTGTCGGGCAGGCTGTCCTGGGAGTCGGGGGAGGGCTCGTCGGGGGCGAGGATGGCACCGGGGATGGGCGCGGTGGGGGGCAGCGAGTTGGTGGGGGCTGGCAGCTCGGTGGGGGTGCCGGTGTCGGACACCGACGAGCATGTAACATTCGTTGCGCCGCCAATCGAGTCCGAGGCTGTCGCACGGGGCGGCACGAAAGGGGCGGCATGGCCATTGGGGGCAGCGGAGACCACTTGGCCACGGGGGGCTGAGGCGGCGCTGTTAGGCTCGCGGCCAGCGTCGGGCTTCTCGACGCAGATGGTGTGGGCAGACTCGGCAGCGATTGCGGAATACCCGTCCCATCGTACATCCCACTTGACCTCACCGACCGACTCGATCACATCGCCGAACACACGGGCACGTTGCTGGCGCTTCTAGTTGCCAATCAGGGGTAGCACGTAGGGTGCCTCAGCGGCCCGAGACACGGACTCCGGTGGTGACAGTTGGTCTCGTGGCGCTGGTGGGAGGTGGGTGGGTAGGGCGGCGCGGGCTTTGAAATTAAACTTTTCGAAAATAGTGGGAATGGCCGATAGCACTTTTCGGTCAATGCAACTGCACTTTATACTTTTTGGCGGCTACTGAGGGGTACCTGGGCCGACCCTAGCCGTGTGGAAATACCTAGGAAATGCTTGGCAAGCTCTGGAAAGACAATCTGAACCTTGTTTGGTATATCCAACAAATGTTGGATATACCCAACAATAATCCCCGAGGCACTAGTGTGAGGTTGTGCATGGTGCCGTTGCGGCTCAGGGTGACGGGAATGATTTCAATCGGACACGCCAGCCTTGTTGACGTAGGGCGCTCACCATGTGTTGGTATTTTTTGCGGATGATAGCGTGCACGGTGGCTGGCATGATTGAGATCAATACAATATTTGAATTCGATTATCTGTATTTCTTGGACTGCTTTGGGATCGGTGCTAGGAGATATGGTTTCGGTGGCCGGGTCCCAGTCGAACCCAACGACGCGTATTGCGTCCGGCTTGCAATGTTTAGGGCGGAGGTGCGGGGGTAGCATGGTCGTGGGGAGCAGGGTGGGTGCTTGGGCGGCGCTAGGACCTTCGGTTTCCCCTTCTTGGGCGTCCGCTAGGCGATCGGGGATGCTGATGCACGGGATTGTGTGTGTGATTCTGTCGGTTAGGTCGGAGATCAAGGAGTCTCTGATGGGGGAGGAGAAGTCAACCACAGGTTTGTTGCCCGCGTCCGTGCATAGTACGTGCTAGCGACCGCCGTTTAGGACTTCTAGCTCGTTGAGGAGGAGTTCAAGCGTGCTATTGTGTCGGTCTGTCTTTAGGCCGGCCATGGAGGGGCAATTGCCTGCCATGTCACCGTTGCTGAGGTGCTGTCCGCATTCCCGCATGTGAAGGACGGCTGGCCTTCGCGTCTCATTCGGCTTGAGTGTGTTCCCCACATCAATTCCAGTCTGTGGATTCTTTCCGAGGTGGTGATGTCCGAGGGGGGGACGAGGTCCGGCATTACACATGTAGCCAACGCCTGGTCTATGAGGTGGGAGTGCAGGGTTTCGTCGCAGGCGTCGCAGCCATCTGTAGCGCTGGCGTGTTTCCGAAGGGCGGCTTTCAAGTTGTGAGGGGTGTGAGTGGTGGTCGGCGCGCCTTGACATGGGTTCAGCCACACGTCATCGGTTGGTTTGGGAGTTGGGCCTACGGTTACGATAGTGTCCCGTTGGCTACTTCGCCGGCGGTGGTGTCGGATTGTTCGTTGCCTTCGACCCCAATCTGGGCTTTGACTTTCGGGAGGATGGTTCGGAGTCCCAAATCCGCTCGGTGTCGGTGTTGGCGTACTATATGTTCGAGTAGTATTTTGTGAGCGTGGCGTCGTAAGGTGACCGGCCGGTACATCATGCGCTCTATTAGGTGAAGGGAGACTGCGCTATCTGAGAAGATGTGCTTCGGTAGGTCGGACTCGAGTGCCACCGATATGGCGGCTAGTTCGGCTGTGGTGATGGTGCGGCGAATATTGTCCGCGTCCTCTCCCACTGCGGCGGGTTTATTGCCCGGCGTGTAGACCCCGGCGCCGATTCCCACCGCTCCGCCGCGGTGGATGCGGGAGCCGTCGGTGTATGTAAAGCGTTTCGGGTCGTGCCGTCGTTCCAATAGTTGTATGGACGGGATTGGTGACGTCAGTGGGCGGAGTTCTTGTGCGGCGGGTGGTATCCGCCAGTCGCGAGGCGGTCTCGGAAGACGGGGGCATGATGTTGTTGCTCTTGTTGCGTCCGAGCCTATTGGTCGTTGGGTGGTGTTAAGGTGGAAGTGTGGCGTGCGGCCGGGGTACAAGACCCGGAGGGCAGCCGACATCTTGGTCGAAGCTTCCGCGGCGTTGACGTATGCGAGGTAGGGGGCGGAAGCCACCAACTACACTCCCACCGCCCATTTGGTGCCGAGGTCCTTGTTCGGGGTTGTCTCGGTGTGTTGGTATGGGGACCGGAATTTGGTGAGGTCCGCGGGGAGCACGCATAATTTCTGCATGTAGGGGTGGTTGAGGAGATGAGCTTTCTTGTAGGATGCGTCAATCCACTTGGGGAGGATGAGCACCGTGGCGGTAGACTCGTGCCTCTGAGCGTGCACGCTTCGGAGAGCGTGTTGCACCGCTTTCAGCATACATTTGTCATCTATTCGGGGTTGGCGAGGGACGTTTCAGCCCACAAGTACATGTCGTTGGGGGGTCTAGCGCCGAAACCTACATCTTCGGGGTACATACTATGATATTGGGAGGTGTAGATCGACTTGTTGCGGGGGTCGCTGAAAAGTTCTGTGTGGGCGTGGAGGGCGGTCATGATTGCCAGCGTAAAGCGGTCATGCGTGGCCCATATGGTTCTTCGGATTTGGTGTTTGGGATTGTCGTCGGCACTCGTAAGGGTATCCACTCTGCCCAGGAGCGCATAAACCTCCTCTGCAAACGTCTTGTATGTTCGGTCCGGCCTGACGAGAAAGCGGAGGTGTTCGACCGTTCGGCGGTCGAGGGTATGGGAGGCTGTGCCGTCCGGCTTGCTTGTGGAGCACTAGTTGGTGTGTGTCCCGGACGCTGAAGTAGAATTCCCCAGTAGGCAGGGAGTCCAGGTCCGGATTGATGGCGGCGAGTCTGATTTCCACTTGGTGTTTGGGGGGGTGCGACGCGGCCGGTTGAGCGGGGGGTAATTCCGGGGTCTCGAGTCTGGTTCGAATGTGATGGCTTGCATTGAGTGCGCGCGGTCCGGATTTCGTATCTATAATGGATTCGGCTAGTTGTCAGGCTGGTTCCCATTAGACCTCGAATAGGTGGGTGGTGTCGTCGTCGTGGTTGTTTTTAGGGACGCATTTCGCACACCAGGCGTCCGTGGCCAGGACGCAAGCGGGGTGGACCACGATATGGCACCCTGTGACTGGGCAGTTCTAGACTATGCATGCAGCGGTGGCATGCATAGTAGCCGACGCCCATGCTGCTGTCCATGTCGCCGTGCGTGTGTGGTGCTAGGGCTTCCAGGGTCCGAGAGTATATATGCGAGGTTCCGACTGCTCGACGAGCGTTGCCCAAAAGTTCGATCGGCCGAGCCGAGAAACCGCGAGTTTGGGCAGGAATTGCAATACGCAGCGCTCGCTGGCGTCTTGATAGCTAGCGAGCCCGTACATGGCGCTCGCTGGCGTCATGGCAGCCAACTTCCGGGTGTGCGCTTATTTCTCTGAAGGTACGCGAACCTTGAGGCGACCTTGCGTCGCGAGTGCGACGTCCAGGCGTTGCTTGAGTGTTGAGAACCGGTTACCCACCGCCGGTGATCTCAGTTTTACGTCCCGATTCGCGTCTAGACGGACTTCCGGCGTCTTCGTCAGACCATCCTCCCTAGGAGAAAAGGGCAATATTATAGCGTAAACGGTACATGCCACTATGCTTCACTATTGTCTCACTGAAAATGGAACAATTTACTAGCTCGCGCGCCAAACACTGTACTACAGACATATATACACAGCGCAAAGTACTGCATACTCGCCGTCGCCGCCGCCATCCCTTATCCCGCGCACTCGAGTGGGGGGGGGATGGGGGGGGGGGGGGCTGCGCAGTACTACTAGTCGCTACTGGTATACCTTTTCACCACCGCCAAGGCTGCCTAGAACCCAAACCGGGCCGTGGAAGACAGTTTTTTATAGGAAAGGATCCCACGCGACACATGCATGCATGGTCTTAACTTTCACAAAATGGCGCGAACGCCCGGATCCATGACATGAATGGACTCCGCCTACCTTCGGCGTAGGTCTGCACGGCTGGTGAATAGGCATGCTGCCGCCTCTTACGTCCCTGCGTCCTTGTGCCTTACTTGCCCTGCATTCCCTGCCATGTCGCGAGACTTGCAGCACACGCTATCAGTTACTGCCATGCAGGCTGGCGTAGGTCCCATCGCGATGGAGGTGCCTAGCAACCCCCCCCCTCTCCCCCCCGCACGCGGCCACCCTCTCGAGAGTCTGCCAGCCGGCCCGCCCGACCCTCTCGACCAAGGGCTGCGTCTGCTCGACGTGCCCCCACCCAACGCTCTCGTCGCGTGGCGGCCCTGGCCGTTGGACCTAGCCGGGCCGATACGCAGTCAGTGGCGGGTCAGGGACAGGGCCCGCAAGCGGCAGACATGTCGCCGAGCTTGGATGTCGCTAGCGATGCGGCCGAGGGCTGACCTACGCATAGCGATAGCCAGGCTGGGGAGAGCGGCGGGCAGGGAGCCGGCGCGTCGGCGGCGGCCACACCCTGTGGACTTGCGCTCGCATTAGGCGGGGGTGAGGGTGTGCCGGATGCCAGCGGCTCGGAGGCTAAAGGCGCGACAACCACCATGCCCACGGTAAGAGCTGTGGAATAGGCGGGATGGAGGGCGGGGGGGGAGAGGGGGGGGGGGGGGGGGGGAGGGTGGCCGCGCTGCGATATAATGTTGTGGTAGTGTGGTGCACCTTTGTATTTTTACGGCTTGCTAATTATGTCGCCATTACACGTTCGACCGACAGCCCCCGACTCGTCCAAAAGCTAGCACGAGCAAAGCACTCCCTTCCCCCGCTGCCGACGAGTTGCAGCCGGCCTTAATAGAAGCAACGCCAGTCGCCAAGGTGGGCGGCCTTGCTGCGATGTAATGTTGTCCTGGGCTTCTGTAGTTTCCGGCTTGCTAATTGTGTCGCCATCGCACGTTCGACCCACAGTCCCCGATTGCAGAGCACGAGCGACGCACCCCCCTTGCCTTGCTACCGACGAGTCGCAGCCGGCCTCAAATGAAGCGACGCAAGTCGGCAAGGTGGGCGGCCTTGCTTCGATGTAAGGTTCTGCTAGGCTGTTTTAGTTTTCGACTGGCTAATTATGTCGCCATCGCACGTTCCACCCACAACCCCCGAGTGCAAAATGTGGCACGAGCGACGCACCCCCTCGCCTTACTGCCGACGAGTCGCATCCGGCTCGCAGGCGCTACCAGTCGCCAGGGTGGGCGGCCTTGCCGCGATGTAAGGCTAAGCTAGGTTTTTCGTAGTTTCCGGCTTGCTAATTATGTCGCCATCGCACGTTCCGCCGATAGCACCCGAGTGCCAAACCTTGCACGAGCGACGCATCCCCTCGCCAGATGCCGACGAATCGCAGCCGGCCTCAATCGAGGCGACGCAAGTCGCCAAGGCGGGCGGCCTTGCTGCGACATAACACTGTTGTCCACCTTTGCATTTTTATGACTTGCTAAATATGTCACCATCGCGCGTTCGACCCCCCCCCCCCCCCCCCCCCCCGACTGCTAGCTGCACGGGCGACGCACCCCTCGCCTTGCTGCCGACGAGTCGCAACCGGCATCAAACGAAGCGACGCCAATCGCAAGGTGGGCGGCCTTGCTGCGATGTAAGGCTATGTTGGGCTTTTTTTAGTTTCCAACTTGCTGATTATGTAGTCGCCATCGCACATTCGACCCATATATACCTCCCGACTGCAAAAGCTGGCACGAGCGACGCACCCGCTGCCCCCGATGCAAAAGGCCCGAACGATTTGCGACTCGTCCTCGTCCAGGTGCCATGCCTCGTCCACGCCTCCATGCACCCCTGCGTCCCCGGCCACGCAAGCGCTTGCACCGTCTGGTGGTTGGACCTGCAAAGCTGGAACGCCGTGCGCCGCTCGGTGCGGCGGGTTCTGCCCCGCCATGCCTACGACGCCCTGCTCGAAACGCATGCGAACCTCCGTATCGTTAAGTGCCCGCCAGAGATAAAGGTGGCTGCACTGCCGGCACCTTCTGGACTCGTTGCAGTCGCATGAAACCCCATTGTCGCCCGCAGAAACGCACTTCAGTCGACAACAAACTCTGCGGACGGCTTGCAAGGAGCGACAAGGTTGGGGCAGCAATCCTCGCCTACTGTTGGTATACGCGACGATGCGCGCCTGGGTGACCTGGTACTCGGAGTGGCAGTCGTGTTGTATGGCAGTAGTGTTGACGCACCTCCTCGCGTGCCTGCTGCCGAGCCGCAGCCGGCCTCGACAGGGGCGCCGCGAGTCGCCAAGGTGGGTTGGGCCCGATGCACCGTGTTGCCACCGTGTTGCGCACCTATTACTTTTACGGCTCGCTGACTTGAGTCATCGACATAGCACGTTGGCCTCGCAAACCCCGAGCGCATAGGCTTACTAGAGCGACGAACCCCCATCGAAGCGCTGCTCCCGAGTCGCAGCCGGCCTCGACAGGGGCGCCTCCTGTCGCCAAGGTGGGTTGGACCCGGTGGACCTTTGTTGCCACTGCGCACTTGCTACTTTTGCGGCATGCTAATTGAGTCGCCATCGCACGTTGGCCCCCGCGGACCCCAAGCGCATAAGCTGGCCCGAGCGACGAACCCCCTCGCGGCGCTGCTCCCGACCCGCATGCCAAACGCTCTCGTCGCGTGGCGGCCCTGGCCGTTGGACCTAGCCGGGCCGATACACAGGCAGTGGCGGGTCAGGGGCAGGGCCTCCTAGCGGCAGACATGTCGCCGAGTTTGGCGGCTGCCGCTGGCGATGCGGCCGAGGGCTTGCTTGCCTACGCCTGGCGATAGCCACACGGGGGAGAGCGGCGGGCAGGGAGCCGGCGCGTCGGCAGCCACACTCTCTGGACTTGCGCTCGCATTAGGCGGGGGTGAGGGTGTGCCGGATGCCAGCGGCTCGGACGCTGAAGGCGCGACAACCACCATGCCCACGGTAAGAGATGCGGAATGGGCAGGATGGAGGGCAGGGTGAGAGGGGGGGGGGGGTGTGGCCATGCTGCGATGTAATGTTGTGGTGCACCTTTGTAATTTACGGCTTGCTAATTATGTCGCCATAGCATGTTCGACCGACAGCATCCGACTGCAAAAGCTGGCACGAGCAACGCACTCCCGGCCCCCGCTGCCGACGAGTTGCAGCCGGCCTTAATAGAAGCAACGCCAATCGCCAAGGTGGACGGCCGTGCTGCGATGTAAGGTTATGGGCTATGGGCTTCTGTAGTTTCCGGCTTGCTAATTTGTCGCCATCGCACGTTCCACCCACAGCCCCCGAGCGACGCACCCCATCGCCTTGCTGCCGACGAGTCGCAGCCGGCTCGCAAGAGGCGCCGCGAGTCGCCAAGGTGGGTGTCCTTACTGCGATGCTGAAAGGCTATTCTAGGCTGTTTTAGTTAGTTTCCGACTTGCTAATTATGTCGCCATCGCACGTTCGTCCGACAGCCCCCGAGTGCAAAACCTGGCACGAGCGACGCACCCCCTCGCCTTGTTGCCGAGTCGCAGCCGGCTTTTAAGAGGCGCCGCGAGGCGCCAAGGTGGGCGGCCTTTCTGCGAGGTAAGGCTATGCTGGGCTGTTTCAGTTTTCGGCTTGCTAATTATTATGTCGCCATCGCACGTTCGACCCACAGCCCCGAGTGCAAAAGCTGGCGCAAGCGACGCATTTCCTCGCCCGCCGCCAACGAGTCGCAGCCGGCCTCAAAAGTAGCGACGCAAGTCGCCAAGGTGGGCGGCCTTGCTGCGACATAGTGTTGTTGTCCACCTTTGCATTTTTATGGCTTGCTACTTATGTCGTCATCGCGCGTTCAACCTACCCACATCCCCCCGACTGCTAGCTGCACGAGCGACGCACCCTCTCGCCTTGCTGCCGCATGGTCGCAACCGGCCTCAAAAGAAGCGACGCCAGTCGCAAGGTGGGCGGCCTTGCTGCGATGTAAGGCTATGTTGGGCTTTTTTTAGTTTCCAACTTGCTGATTATGTAGTCGCCATCGCACATTCGACCCATACCTCCCGACTGCAAAAGCTGGCACGAGCGACGCACCCGCTGCCCCCGCTGCAAAAGTTGGCACTAGCGACGTCTACCCAGGCCCCGGTGCGGCCTAGTTGCAGCCGGCCTCGAAAGAGGCGCCACAAGTCGCCAAGGTGGGCGGCCTTGCTGCGATTTAATGTTATTGAGCACCTTAGTAGTTTTTCGGCTTGCTAATTATGTCGCAATCGCGTTCAACCTACCCACACCCCCCCGACTGCTAGATAGCTTCACGAGCAATGCACGCCCCCGCCTTGATGCCGACAATCCTCAGCCGGCCTCGAAATAGGGACGCCATTCTCCAAGGTGGGTGACCTTACTGCGATATAATGTTGTTGTGCGCCTTTGTATTTCTATGGCTTGCTAATTATCTTGTCGCCATGTGGCACAAAAGGCACTACCCAGAAGGCAGATACTACGGCGCCTCCGACGCGGCGCCAACACAACAAGGCTGCAGAGTTGCTATTAAAACAGACCAAGGAGAAGGGGCGTTTCTGCTATATGTCAGCGCCCTATGCTATATCTAATATACTAAGCCATTGCTGAAATATAGGCGCTTTGCCAGTGCATTACGGGTGGCGACATGCTGCCGCCGTTCAAGCATAATCCGGCATTCGTCGTGCGTGCTCGGAAGCAGCGTCGTCTGACGACTGCAGCCGAGGCCGACTTTCAGCCTCGGCCGAAGCGTACGGCTAGTCAAGCAAAAAAGGAGCCGCTACTGTGGAGCCTTTGTGCGCGACCGTCCAGCATGGCGGATGAAAGGCAAGCCTCGGCGGTGCCGATTTTTGTGCCTTCCTCTCACTCGGAGGAAGCCAATGCCCAAAAACTTGCAAATATTCGGTGTGGCCGTCTTCGGCAGGAAGCTACTGCCATATCTAATGTGGTTATGGCTGCGCCTTAGGCGGGGTGGTCTACGTACGGGGGCCCAACCCTGTAACGAATGGCTTGTTTCCGGCTGGCGGTGTCCAGCCCACTGATTGCAAAGCGGGAAGGCTACAATGTGTAGGACGGCGGGCGGGTGGGTAGAGGGGGGGGGGGGGGTTGCTGCGCATCTTAGTATCCCCTGAGGTATGCAAGTACCGCCATTTACTCGGGAGGCCAGATATTGCCGCCTTGACAACTTCGTTCGTAGTCGGCATATTTAGTGTGGCCGTCTTCGGCAGAAAGCCAGTGACCGATCTGGTGTGGCTATACCTCAGTCCCAACCGGGGTGGTCCGTGGGGCCCATGCAACTACCGAGTGGGAACGCTTCGCGCCGCCTTGCATACCGGGGATGCCCGCGGCACCCACTTCGGACGCCACTACTTCGGCCAAAGACGCAGGGGGGCGCATGCCACCCCCCCTAAACGACTCTTCGAAGGCCGTAACATCATGCAAGGCTGCCCCACGCGAGGAGACGGGCCGCCCGAAGGCAGACCCGATACAACTGGTTGCCATCGCGAGAAGAACTTCCCTACCGAACGTTTCCTCATGCGCTTGAAGGAGTGCCTTTGCCCGCTCAAGTGCATCGCCAAGTTCGTCGATAACCCGTAAGGGGGAATCCATACTGACCCCACAGCCCCACTTCATACTTGTTTCAGTGAGAACGGTAAGACAGGTGTGGGAGGCGGAGAACTGCCCCGACTTCGCGGCAACCTACCTGCAGGTGCCCCTGCCTCGACCGCCGCCTTTGCCTTCAGTTGTTCCGCCGCCATCAGGTGATCATGTACTTTGCGCTAGGATACGCGAACCCTAAAACCTGCACAGGGTTTAAAGCTATGATATTGTTCCAAAAAAATAGGCTAATAGTGAAGCATAGTGGCATGTACCGTTTACGCTATAATCTTGTCCCATTCCCCCTCCCTAGGAGAGGGCCCATAACCTGTTGTGCGCAGCGTCCCTACCAACCCACCATCGCGGGTCCCGGCGCGAGCCGGGGACTGTGGGAGGGATGAGCGTGAAGCGCGGAGAGTGGCTGGTTACAGAGAAGTGATCATGCCCGCCTGGGCGCCACGCGCATCGTCTAGGCAGACGATGCGGTGCCTGGTGCGCGCGCGCCGTGCTAGTGCGGACTATGCATCATGACATGTGCCAAAGTACTAAGGCATGCCCTAGGCCCTAGCTATATTTTACACATGCAGTAGTGTACCGACATTTATGTCAACACAACCCCTAGAACTGCTGGTTCTGGTGGTACTGGTGTGAATTACAAAAAAGGCAGTTGCCCAGAACTGCTGGTACTGGTGTGAATTACCAAAAAGGCACTTCAACACAACCCCTTACACCATCACATCCCATCCCATCTGTCCGTGTACGATGGCCGCGGCCGAGGCCGGCGGACTGCCACAGCCAGCGCGGCGATCAGCGCCGCGACCTATGGAATGATTTCAACGATGGCGGCTAGTGGAACCAAGACACAGCACGGCGACCGTACAGTGAGCGGCACCGGTGCATTACTAATGCACAAGAAAGGCTTTTACACTGGGGTGGGGCGACTAATCGCCGTGCATAGGCAATCGCCGTACCGCCAGTTAGCGGTAGTTGCTTGTGCTTGGGACTACCCGTGGTTATCCGAAAAATATCACAGCAGCTACTGATCACGCTAATATGGAAGGAGGCGGGGCTTGAAACCGAGAGAGGGAGGCCAAAAGATTGAGCTTTAATTGCACTACGTGTTCGCTACTATGGTTGGAGATAGCTGGCCCTGAGAACAACTCAGTCTGAGCGGTGGGGAACAGCATGCTAGCCACATTTTTAACCATTTTTCATTTTTTCATTTTCATAGATAGGGATCGGCTTGGCTTTGCTTAGATGCAATCGATATGCAGTGTATTTTTTATTCTTCAGCGGCAGTGTTGACATCCACAATTGCGCCATTCTCCTGTCCAGGCAGCACATTTGTGCTGCTTGACAAAGCCACCCCTGTTTTATTATCATCTGCTGCTGTAGTCATTGTCGTCCCAGACGACTCATACAGTGTGACGGCGGAGATGTGAGGGCTGGCAGCCTGTGTAGTAGACTTTGGCTTTTTCTTCTTTGCTTGCATTCCCCTGAAAGAACTGCCTTGGCAAGCAAGGCTGACGCCCATGTAGCTGCCAGGTGTTGCCCAAGACTGCATCCGCTCAATGCACTCCCACTTGCCGGTATCGACACCCAAGTCTTTGGGAGTGGCATCAACTGACACTGTGTGTTCTTTGTCCCGCAGGGCAGCGAAAGCCTCAGGGAGGTCAATCACGACCTGGCGTAACAAGCAGCAAGGAAAAATGTCTCGGTCAGTCGTGCCGTCATACGCTATTAGCCTACATCGTTCAATGGCGGGAGTCTTCAAATCATGACAGCTATTTTTTCCGTGACACAATGAGCCACATCAATGCTGCCACCTTCACAATGTCCTCCTGGACTTCTGAGCACAGATGCGCGCTGATGTCAGTGCTTGCCTCCATTGTGGGGCTCGAGTTTATCTCCAGCAGCCAAACCTGAAATGAAGGCATGCACTGCCGTCACTTTTGATTGCGCTGGCAGGTACAACGCCACAGAGTACTGAGAGTGCATGCCGGCGCGTTGATAGCAATGCCAAGCTAGGGCTACTCGGAACATTGCCTCAAGAACAAACCTTGTAATTGGCGTCAATCATGAAGTCGTAGCCATAGAGCTGGCAAGTGTTCTTCCTTGGCTTGACCTCGCCCTGCGCCGCTGCCAGGGTGTGCCGCACAATGTTCTTCATCTGCGGCACGATCTGGTCATCCCATACCTGTCCAGAACCAAGGGTTTCCTTAAGGTGCTGCTTAAAGCGGTCAACCGTCCACATGTTGCCAGCCTGTGATAGCAAGGGCGCAGCGGGTCAGTGCCTTGTAGCTTGACAGTGCTGCGGCGACAAGATATGTAAGATTGCTAGATGGATAGACCTGTCGATGACAAATGGTTTGTTGGCGCTGTGCACAGCATGTTAGAGGCGCACACCAGCGTGATTTCATCCGTTCGATCGCGCTCAGCGTACTTGCTGATGCTGTTGTTGCTGAGATGGGCGTAGATGCTCAGATTGTCCAGGTCAAAGTCGTCTGCAGTGAAGCGAAGGTAGCACTCGCCGTAAAACCACACCACGAGCGGGTTCCAGTCGGTGACCAGCACCCACTGGCGCACATCAAACTTGCGCTTCATGATCAGCATTGGGCGCTCGATGTACTTCTGCACCAGCCATTTTTCGCCTTTCAGCGGGCTACAGTACTTCATGAGAGACGGTAGGTCGTTGAAGAGCTCAATGCCACGGCCTCGAGATTTGCCTCCTGGTTTTGCGATCCAAACATTGCGCATACCTGGAAGGCATGCAGCAATTTTTATCGCCATGCGTGTCCGCGCCATCATTCCAGACAGTCTGCCTGCTCATGCCGCAAACCTGCTCTATATACTGCAGGGTTTTTGCTGAGCCCTTGGATCGCACCATTGATGAATGTCTGAGGAAAGCAAGACTCAAGCAGTGCAATCGTCCCCCCATCATCAGCCTGCGCACCACAGTCGCACCCGTACATCTGCGTTAGATCATCAATTGAATGCGCTCTGATGACGTCACGACACAAAATAGTGTTGCCAAAAAGCCCTCCCCACAAGTGCTCACCTTGGCTATGCTCCCATCCTTGTTGCGGGGAGGGGGGGTGGACGGCGGCGGCGGCGTCTTAAACCAAGGATTATCCAGAAACAGCCCCCATCGAATGGTCTCACCAGACGCGGCGAGGAAATCCGCCGCTGCAGCCGCCTCAACCCCCAGTAGCCCATCGCAGCCGTCATCTGAGCGCAGCGATGTTACCGGTACTGCCAATTTAGTGTCCAGAAACGAAACGCCGGCCTTCAGTGCCACCTGCATCGAATTTACAAAAGTAGTCGGCGGGCGGAAGAGAGCGCCTGTCATTCCATAGAATACCCCCCCCCTTCCTCTTAATCCTGAAAAAAAGACATTCACAAGTAAGCCCTGTAAAATTCACTGCGCCCTTTCCTGACACCAATACAAACCAATTCAACATACATAGTACGATGGGACAAACCAAGCTGTACCTTGAGGTCGATGCAATCATCGCAGAGGTGCCTGTGCATGAGCACTCGGGCAAGGCAAAGCTGCTTTGCGACGCGGACAGTATAGGGCGCAAGTGGGGGCGAGAGCTTGCCTGCGACACCGGGTGTCATGGTTGGTCAGTGACTCACCCACACCAAAGGACATGCCCAGTGCTTGGCTGTTGGCAGCGTGTACATCTGTGTGCGCCAAGGGCCGCGTAGCGATGAGGACTGGAGACATGATAGCAGGAGAGGTTGAGAGAGGGGGAGCGAGAGGCAGACCAGCTGCCGCAGCCTTCAGCAGCCCCTCTGCTGCGGTCAGTTGGAAATCTGTGATGAAGGCTCGCTTGTCATCATCATCCGCCAGCAGGTAAGCGCGCGGCGCAAAGCCGTCAGCGTGGGCATCACTGGACCACCGGACCCTGCTGAGCGTGCCCAGCAGACCCATCTACGGCAGCGGCAACGACGTTGTGGTTAGCTGTGAACATGCATAGCGCCCCCCCCCCCCCCCCACCCACCCCAACCCCCGCCCCCCAGGGCAGATAACAACATTGACTTGTCATGGCATTGGTGGGCAGGGTTTCCGGGGAGATCACATGGACATACCTTTGTCGTAAGGGCTGCGCCTGCCCCCTGAAAGTGGTTTATAAACTGATCTTCCAGCAGCTTATCTGCCCTACACGTTGATAACGAGATGAAACGACCGGTTGCCATTATTGCTACAAGAAGCGATGTGTATGACAGTTGGACTGTTGGGCAATTGGCAGCGTTAAGAGGAACTTAAGACAGGGGTGGTCTGATGGGCACAATAAGCAGCAACCGCACCGCTGCGCGTTGTTCCAGTCATTCTTCGCGGTCCAGCGGAAATTGAAGTCTAAACTCTCCTTGTCTTTGTTCTCGTGCCAGCCCCGGCGCAGCAGAGCTCGGCGCAATGGGTCATACGCATCACGCTCGTCGCAGAAGAAGACCTTGGCCCCTGCGCAGTGCCCCAGAGTGACATCAACAATTCGCCGCACGCCATGAACATAACTGTTCTCCCGGGTTGCCGCCCCTCATAAGCCAGCTCAACCTGCCCCGGAGTTTGACATGTATGTGTGGGCAGGTGGGTAGGCTAAAACTTCACGATATATGTGTAGGTGTACACGTTTCTCTGTGTCGGAGTTTATGTCTGTGTAAGTAGCAATGCTGGCCACAGCTGGATGACTGGTGAGTGGCATTGCGGGGAAGGTCTCTTTCTATGCCCATTGTGGAAGAACGGGCGTTGAAGGATGGATCCCTTAACGGGAGCTGCCCCACCTGGTGCTACATTGTTCTTCTCTTTCCAAGCCTGGAGGCCAGAGCTTGTCCGAGTGAGGTACCTAGGCAGCGCAGCTGGACTTTGCTGGATTGGGCGCAACTTCTGCCGGCCACGCACTGCAGTCTTTGCAGCGGGACTCTCTGTGCGATTGGGAGGATTTGCGTTGGGTCACTTGGATTGGCAAGAGCAGAACCTCCAGCTGCACCAAATTGGGTCTCCGTAATTTGAGCCCCTCCCCCCCCCCCCCCCCCCCCCCCATTTCACCACCACAATCACACTCACACGTCCGGCTCACGCGCTGTTTCACACCGGCCCAGGCATCAGCGCACCTGTCGCCAAGGATGTGTCCGCGGGGGATCCGCTTTTTCTTGCGCTTCTGCGGCCTCCCGGAGCAACAGTTGCAATGGAGGCCACCTCAGCCCGGGCCCGCTGCCGCGTCATAGACGAGCTTCTGTGGCGAACCGTGCGGCCCTTGAGCTCCTCATCTACCCGTTCACCCTCCTGGGCCTTTGAGGTACGGACTGTCTTATTGCACTGGTTTAGCACCTGTTGCGACGACCCCGGCAAATCCGTCAGCAACCGGAACAGCGCCGTGACATTCCTACACATGGAAACTGCTGTGAAACCATTTCAAACCCCACATGCGCTCATCTAGCTATGCAATCCAGAATCGGCCCTGCCGTCCATCCACCAGGCAAGCTCAGTAAAACAGATGACCCACCACTGCAGCCAGCTTCTTGCGCAGTTGCCGCTGCCGGCTGCCATGCTCCTCCTCCGCCGCCTTTGTGACCTGGTACCGGCTGCGAAGCTTCTTGAGATACTCCTACGCTCCGTCCAGGGAAGCACCGCTTAATCATCTCAGCATTCAGGGAGACACGGGTTTACGCGAGGCCTGTCGCGTTGCGTACAATTCCCATGCTTCTGCCCACCTGGTTCTTGGCATCGACTTTGGAGAAACTCCCCGAGCTGTCCAAGCTACCTCTCTGCCGCCCACTACTACGCGGCAACAGAGGAGCATGTGCGCCCAGGGACGGGCGTCACTCACCAACAACATCTCCGGCAGGCAATGCATGCACCGTCAGGAGAGGAGCGTACCCGTGCTGCGCAGTGGCAATGGGAGAAAGGTAAGGTGAGGGAGGCTTGCCCTCCCGTGGTTTCTGCTGCAGCTCTGCCAGCTCCTCCTGTGCCGCCAACTTCTTTCGCTGTATCTCAGACTGTATGAATTGCTGAAAAGGGATAGATGGTGCAATCTCATTATCACTCATGGCACGCGCCAGCGATAGGTACCTAATTAAGAAGGCCAACACCCAGGCATGACTATTTGGCTGTGGCTGGATGACTCGGCAGGAGGAGGGGAGAGGCACCATTGTGTCAGCCTGCTGCTGGCGCCCGAGCTCAACAGATGCCGCGATGTCGTCCCTGGACGCCCGCGCCGCGACGGCGTCGCTCACTGCCATGCTCGCTGCCCTTTGCGCAGCTGAGCACGCAACCGACTCCCGGCTGAGCGGAGGAGAGGGAGACCGGCCGGGCTCAGACAGGTCCACTCCCATGTTTTCCGCCCACAGGCTGCCACCTCAGATCCCCGCCGGCTGTTTCCGCGCCACCTGTGCGAGCGGCGATCCCTTTAGACCGACGACATTGTTACAGTGCATTGGCAGAGCTGGGATACATGACCTGCAGTAGCAAGTAGTTCTAGCGTTGTGATGCGAGCTACTACGGGTAGCGCCTGTTTCAGTACGAGTACGCAACTACGCATGTACGCCGATGCGGCAGGCGCGTATATTTTAAAGCATGCCCGCCCCAAGCAGTTATTCATGCGCCAAGTACCGTCCCGCCCGGACCGCCGAGTGTGGTCGTTTTCCGCGCCCGCATATTGACGACCAGGCGCCACGTCAGCGTGACATGGTAGCAGAGCCAATGGTCTAGTACGGCGGGCGCGCGCTGTTCGACACGCGTCGCTGCAGTGTGTCAGGTACCTGATGTGCAACGTTCAGGCCGATGGCCTCAGCTCACGCGGCGGCGCGGTTGACGGACGTTATGGGTGCTTCTGCGCGCACTGCCCCCACTCGGCTCCGTCGCGACAAATGCGATTCCCCTCCAAATGTGACTGACTGCCAGAAGGGCTGAAGTAACGAGGGATGCTTGACGCCGAGCTTGATGCCCTTCCGTCGGTAAAGCACTAGCCGCTACTTGTGTCAAGGAGACTCCACATCTAGAATATTTGTTTTGTCGAGGGCAGCCTGGCCGCGTACACATCGCGCGCGCACCCCTCATCACTTCGGGCGTTTTTATCTGCCCCCGTGACAGGACTGGCACCAGTGAAACCCTTGCAGCGTCTCTACAACGGCCGTTTCCTATGGGGGTTTAACCCTTGCAGCGTCTCTACAAACCCTTGGCAGCCCCAAGGCAGCGACCCAGTTACGGAAAGCCCTGGGTTACGGGCGCGTATCGCACGGACACGCCATAGGTAGTCGCTACATCCCTTGTCCGCGCGGTTGAGCGGTCGTCCCGTATGCTAGAGACCCGGGTTCAATATCGGCCCGGCGTGTCCCGGGTTTACCCGGTTGATGCATTAACCCTGCGGGGTTCGAATGAGGCAATGGTCTACGGGCTATGCCAGACCTACGACTGCAGTTAGCGCACGAGGTCAAGTGCTGGGGCGGCTTCGGCCGATGTTCCGGGGCAAACTTTACTTTACTTTTACGCCATAGGTGAGCAACAGGGGGCAACGGCGCCCGCATATAAGGCAGTTACGATGAAATGTTATGTTTTAGGTACCTGATTTCTGGAGAAACTGAAGCGGGGGGGGAGGGGGGGGGGGATCTTAATTTGGGGTCGAAACTTTCATTTCAGTACTTAAGCAGTGTTGGGCGGCTAGTGGCCTGAGCCTCTCACCTCCGTCTCTCACCGCTCGGTCTCTCACCGCCGCACCGCGTGCGCTGGCAACAATATCTATCTCATCCAGGCAAACGATACCGTACTAGGAAAGATAATTCCGATATATACCCAGTCTTTCCCTCCCCCACCCACCCGCTGCCAGGGTGGACTCGACGACCGTCCTCGGCCCTCTGAATCGCGAGCCCTCCGTCCGCCTCCACCCCCGGATGGGGATGGGGGCGGGGCTCGTGCACGGGTGGCACCTTGGTAGCCTTGGACCCGCCCGTGCTGTCACTGCTGCGGAGGAGCAGTGCGAGCTAGACACCGGCGTCTTCCGTCGTTGCTAGTCCGGTCAATTTCCCGTTCGTTGTTCGTTGAGCACCCTCTCCCTTCTTGTCATGTCGGCGCCTCCACCTCACATTCGGCCTAGTGCCGCTATTGGAGTGGCCCGGGATGTTGTGATGGGGAGGGAGCTCTACGTTCGGCGGAAGGGGATGCGACCGAGCTGGCGGCGGACTTGGCGATGGGAGGCCCGCGTCGGTTACCTGCCCGTGGCGCCCCGCTCTAGGTTGAACCCCCCACTCCCGCTCCTTACTTGCTGCGATACCTCTTCGAAGCTCCTTGCCTGTCGGCGCCTCCACCTCACATTCGGCCTAGTGCCGCTATTGGAGTGGCCCGGGATTGTGTGTTGGGGAGAGAGTGCCTACTGCGTGGAGCGGCGGCTTGCGGATGGCGATGCCTGGTCGGTGGCTGCCATGGCGGTTCCCGCCTCTCGTGGCCCATAGCTGGATTTCCTTCTGGAATTCTTGAATGTTGCATCTAGCACATGTAATCATAATACCGTACTATAAAGCGGCGACATACAACAGATCAGCGGCAGCATAGCACTGCATGGAGGGGTGGATAGGGCCACCATACCATATGGTTGGGTTGCCTTGATGCTGACTGTAATTTGTTGATGGTTCGTTCCAAAAAGTGCCCCACCCCCTCTCCGTTTTATGCTTGCATATGGCGGGGAGCACCCTCGGTCATGCACACAGCCATGCACTGAAAGAGATCAGAAAAGTCATGTAAAGGGGAGTTTTTATGTAGCTGAGGGCATTTTCTACCAAGTATTGTCAGACCTAATAAAATGTAGTTGGGGGGGGGGGGGGTTTGAGGGGAGCGGAAAGTTGAGGGGAAGGGGACCTAAAACGTAACATCAAACAGTTTTTGCCACCTGCGTGCTGATATATTACTACTATAGCGCGTAGGTGTCAAATACTTGAAATGACGGGGCCTGCCTTACAGCCGTGTCATGCCACCCTGCTAGCTTTCTTTTGCAAATCTTTATAAATCTTATAAGTAATATAATCCAAAATAAGAACATTCACTACCACATTGCGAGTGTCAGTACCTACGGTGTGAGTTGCGGGCCGCTAATATTATAAGCGCCTTCTACTGTTGATCTGGTAATACTTTTAGCGGTGGATTTATATTCACTCGTCCACATCGCAATTGCGGTAGTTTCCTATTGCCTTTTCGGGTGATTTCCTGATCGCCTTTTGCAGCTACATGTAGCTATAAATAATTACATGAGCTAGCAGCAGAAGGCGATATCAGGAAAGCACCAAAACAGGACAATCAGAAAGGTCCTCTACAACGACTGCGAGGTGGAAGCAGTAACATGAGAAGACGCAGAATGGGCACGCACGAGCCCACGCATCAGACTTGGCCACCTGCACACCAGCAGAGAGAATGCCGCGCAGGGTACCATGCACGCAACCCGAGACCCGATGCAATTGATAGCTCATGCAACTGATTAGTATTTGCTGGTCCTTTGCAATTCACAGTACTAGCGTACCATGTATGTATAGAGACGGCGGGCACCGCTGATGACATAATAATAATTACATGAGCTAGACGCAAAAGGCGATCAAGAAATCACCCGAAAAGGCAATAGGAAACGTCCACTATTAATTAGTGATACTATAGTAGCGGTAGTACCAATACGAGTGGGCGGCACGTGGCCTTTCCGACCTTTGCCACGACGTGAAGTCCCCCCGGGCGTAGGTGTCCAGATCCTCACGGACCCGTCGGTGCTTGTTTCTCTTCCGAAGGGCAGCGAAGGCCGGCCGGCCGATGTTGGGCTTTTTGGGGATGGTGATATCCGCGGGAACACGGTTGCTGTCGATACACCATTGCCCCTATCCTTGGCGTGTCAACCTCGGACCCAACGCATTGCGGGCTGCATAGCGCCACAAAATCCAAAAGTGTGACGAGGGTGTCCGAAACGCCGCCGGCATGCTTCGCTTTGTTCCTTTCGCCGTTTCCGAGTTCGGCTCGCTGGCCCCGCACGTTGAGGCCTTCTTAGTGGAGCTCGCGAAAGCTAGCCACACACACACACACACTGGCAAAAAAATCCGCCAGCTCTTGTCTGCGTGGCGCCGCCGTTTCTCCTTGCTCATCAACATGGCACATGCAGAAAACGTTCTTGGCGGGGTCGCGGCCGCGCGCGCGGCACGTCATGGTGCTCCTGCGCCTGCGTCGCGTCGCTCGTCGGCATGTGTTGCTATGACCCATGTCATTGGCTGCAAGCGTACTCGCCGCGGCTGATGGCCTACCCCGGGGCGGTGGTTCCCATTGGTTTCATGTTCCCCTTTCGGTCTTTCTCGTCGTTCCTTGGCTTCGGTGCTTCCTTTGACCCTTTGGTTCCTGGCAGCTTGGCGACTTCGTGGTTCCCTTGGCTCTTCCTAGGTTTTTGTCTCCCTGGCCTCCTGCTCGACCTTGGTTTCAGGCTTCTATCTCTCTTTTGATGGCAACCTTTCATAGTTATTGTTAGTTCTGTTTGCAGTGCGCATATGTTAAAGCTCTGATGTAAAAATCCTCACGCGTACGAGTATACCAGGGCGTTTGACATTAACCGCTAACATTGGTACTTGTATTGGCACGTATCACCCCCGCAATATTATGTATATTGAAAACAATGCGGGATATACGCGGAACGCATAACAATATACGCGCATGATATACGCGCCGGCACTCGACAGCTGATACGACCTAGGATAGTTTTTGATAATCGTTGTTATATCATCAAATGCAAGATGATGCAAATCGTAATTTTATCGTTGTGCATCGGTACGCATTCCCTTTGACTTTCTATAATTTGATAATATATATGAATTTTTCTTAACCCAAATATGAGAGTTACAGAATCAAAATGTCCTCAGTGCCATCCAGAATCGATTCGCAATACGACTAAGATGTATCTGTCAGTTTTCTTTCGAGAAAAGGCAGGTTGTCAACACATAATTATATTTCTTTTCTTTTCGTTCGTTGTTTCTATCATTCTAATTACCCGACTCGTATTCGTATATACGGGTGAGTTTGTTGAACATTGATGTTCAATAAAAAAATGTAATGATAATATGTTTGCATAGTATAACTATGATAGTAATATATTTGACGGATGCGTACGCTTTTGCCAAAGATTACAGCTTTCTTGCATAGTTGGCTTAAGGGCACAATGGCGCCCACATATGATGATGGGTGCTAAGGGCCAAGAAGTGCAAAACATGGCGGGCGGGTGGCTTGCGCGAGCCTCAGATGGCGAGCGCAAAAGCAAAAGGTGGCTATCTATATGCAAACAGCGGTCGATGCGGCACGTCATGCGTCGTCATGTAAAGCCATTAATACACCCGCTGCCTCAGCAGTATTAGGATGGCCAAACCCCAATATTTTCAGAAAATGAAATTTGGAATTTGTTACAAATGAATCTTGACACATTGTCTTTACGCAGCATCAGGACGAAAGGGCCCGCCGCTAACCAACCTCCACAGGGTCCGCTATTTTCAATATCACAACAAGCATTTACCGACGGATGCGTTAGGTTTTGCCAGGGAAACACTGTTGCAAAGCCGGCACAACCTCAAGCGGATGGTCGGAAACATCATCCAACCAAAGCAATACCACGCCGCCGGTGTGGGCATCATGGTGGGATCGATGCACTTGCCATTGACCACGACACTATTCTTCGACAAGTTGCCCATCCAACGTGTCTTAGTGAGGGGGGCGCCGATGCAAGATGCCGCTAATGCGGTCATGCGGGGCCGCTTCGCAAGTTGCAGTGCGATGTCCACTTGAAAAGTGCCGGCGGGCTCTCGCCAATGCTCATGTACGCAACTCGTAACCAGTGGCACAACGTACCAAACGTCTTCAGGTGCGCCGGCTCAGCCGACGAGATCGCCCAAAATCTCTCCGGTGCGCATGTGTGGAAGAATGCACGGTTTTATATCGACCGTGAGCGGATGCAGTACTTCAACAAGTCCGCCCACTCCGGATGATACTATATAAGGACCTGAAATACTGACCAGGCGGCCATCCCGGTACGTTGGGCGCCCTTGCCCTTGCTTTCGAATGGGATGATGTTGCCGCCCTCGCGGTCTACTCCCAGATGGTCCGACTCGCATGGGATGTCGCTCTCCGACTGGCAGAAAAACGCGTAATTTGTGCATGCTGCCAGGAGTTCGCGGTATCGGCACAGCTCCGCACTGTGCGCGGAACGCCACACCATTGTAGTACGAAGATTGACGGCTCACTCCGCGAGCTCACGCACAATAGGCGCGAGCACCGGGACAAGCCGCTCCGGCTGCTCGATCGGCTCATGCTGCATGCCCAGCCCGCGCCGTGCCGCCGATAGTATGGGGCCCAGCGCGGCCAGGTACACAAGATGATCGCTGAAGAGCATGTTCATCGCCGATAGGTACGGCTGCATACTGCCCGCGTTGATGCTGCCTGATCGGCTTATCCACGCGACGTAGCATAGCACGTCGACCGTCGTGGCCCGCAGAGGCTCGAGTCCATGCTCATCGCAAACTCGAGGTACCGACGGGCACGACGGGTGCCTTAATTGTCGCTAATCTTAGCTATGCGCCGGGAGCCAGCTAGTAGGCTCAGTACCTGGGTACCATATTCGTCAGTGCCCACAAAGGCGCGGACGGGCGCGGACACAGACTCCACCCACGGGGTTTGCTCAGCGGACTCCAACAACCGGTACTGCCCCCGCGCGCGCCGCTCGCCACCTTCGGTACTTGCACGGACACATGTACCCGCAACGGGACGGGGCGAGTACTCGCGCCCGCGCGCTCAGCACGGGTGTTGCGCGAAAGGGGATGACCACAGCTAACGTGGCGGGCTTTAGTGCCGATTGCAGCCGGTACAGTCGGTACGGGACCCGGAATGCCGCCACGCTCTAGCTTGGCGGCCCTACGGCCTCATACGCGTCCCGGGCTTGCTGTGCAAGTAGAGACCCGCCCGCGCCGATGGTTATAGGATTACTTCGTCAAGCAGCTCGGAGACTAGTTGGTATCAATGTTTGCCAATGCGGGGTGATAACGGTCGCTGCCGCTCCGCTTTGACGCTGGCGTATGAGGTCGGGCAGCATGCTCCACGGCGGGTTGCACCGATTCATTTCTCGCCGCCAATACGCATCCGGCACGAGCAAGCTGTACGCCGCCTCGCACCGCGGATCCCGCATTATTCCCGCCACCGCGTTAAAACGTGGGAGATGGGAGTTGGACATCGTGGCGAAGCGGTCCACCATGTGCCCCCCCCCCCCCCCCCAGCAGAGCCCGTCCTTGTGAGCAAAAAACACGGTGTTCAGATGCGAGTCGTCCATGTCCGTCTCCCGGGATAGCCGATCGGGCGAGACGTTTGCAGCGGACCGGATGTAGCATGCCCGTTACTGTGAATAGGCTGAATGGACTACCTATGGACTAGCTATGGGCTAACGGGATTCCTATGGACTAGCTATGGAGTAGTGGTGAACGAAATTTACCGCATGTATCGCGTGATGACTATAGGCGAGGATTACTCGTGGTGCATTTTCGCGAGTAAATTATTGCGCTCCTATTCGCAGACAATTGCGAGGCGTGAGGAGAGTCGCGCACGCGCGGCCTCCAGGTTGCCGGGCTCAGTCTCGCCAATGTGTACAACGGGGGGTTGACGAAGCGCGAGCGCCGCGGCGCGGGGTCGGCATAAACAATTTTGCAATGCGTGGGGCTTGCGCGGGCGGAGGATCGAAAAACATTCGCCTCCCCCCCCCCCCCCCCCCCCCTTCCCCTCCACTTTGTGGTGGCAAGATCTTCGGCGCACATCTTCCCAGCCGTCGTATAGATGAGAGGGGCGGGAGGTAGCCGGCAAGGTGTGTGTGTGGGGGTGGGGGGGGGGTGGGGGGGGGTCCCTCTCGCTACTCGCTCGCCCGAGGGGAGGTGAGGGGGGGGGGGGGGGGGGGGGGGGGGCGTCACTCTCGCTCGCGCGATCGCTAGAATGGGTGTGTGTGTGTGTTTCTAGGGTGGGTGGGGGGGGGGGGGGGGGGTGTCGCTCTCGCTCGCTCGGGGAATGGGACAGGATTCGAGCGTGAACGGTACATGCCTGGGGGCTGTAAATTGTCCCGTTTTCTTGGTACAAAATCTGAGCGTTTAACCCTGTGCAGTTTTCAGGATTTCGACCATTTCGCATATACTTGCATAAAGTACATGGGCACCTAACGTGCATAAAGTGGGGCACCATTAGTCGTCGCTATCTAAAGTCGGTTGGTGCATAGTGCGGGCAGTTATCTGCTTCCCCACCTAGTCGAACCGATTTTGGTCCAATATGACTGACCCCACGGGAGGGGGGGGGGCAGAATGATGGGCGTTGCTTTGCAGGCTATGGACGACCGAGCCGCTGCAACGGAGAGGACGAATGCCGTCGTTGTCGCGAATGATGGGGCGTTCGGTAGGCAAGATCAGGTTGTTGGGCTGACAATAAATTGTATCGGGTATGTGGTCGGGCATTCCACCTCCTCGCGTAGTGCCGCCCCGTTCGACCATGCGCCACGAGGAGTCGTTCATGGAATCATGGGGCCTCTCATGCAGCCCCACGCGTCTTTGGCCGAAGTAGTGGCGTCGGAAGTGGATGCATGGTCGCCAAAGGAAGCGTGCAGCTGAACTGGCGAGTCGTTAGAGAGGATGGGGCCCGTCCAACACCCTGCATAAGGCGCACTTGCAATTTATATCGGGCACGGGCACTGGAAGCTACTGCCGAACACTGTCACACTGAATATGCCGACTATTTCGAAGCTGACAAGGCTGCCATATCCGGCCTCCCGGCTAAATGGACGTACCTGCATAGCTCAGGGGATACTAAGGTGCGCAGCACCCCCTACCCGCCCGCCCTTCTAGACATTGTAGCCATCCTGCTTTGCAATCAGTGGGTTGGAAACAGTCAGCAGTCGGAAACAAGCCAATCGATACAGGGATGTGGCCCCCGTGGACCACCCCGCCTAAGGCGCAGCCAGAACCACATGAGATCGGGCAGTAGTTTCCTGTCGAAGACGGCCACACCGAATATTTGGAAGTTTTGGGCAGTGGCTTCCTCCGAGTGAGAGGAACGCACAGAAGTCGGCGCCGCCGAGGCTTACCTTTCATCTGCCATGCTGGACGGTCACGCACGAAGGCTCCGCGCTAGCGGCTCCTTGCTGGCTTAACACGCCTTACGCTTCGGCCGAGGCTGAAAGTCAGCCTCGGCCTCGGCGTCGGCTGCAGTCGTCAGACGGTGACGCTTCCGAGCATGCACGAATGCCGGGTTATGCTTGAGCGGCAGCATGTCGCCACCTGTACTGCCCTAGCAAAGCGCCCATATTTTAGCAACGCCTTCAAATATCAAACATACCATAGGGCGCTAACATATAGCAGAAACGCCCCTTCTCCTTGGTCTTTTTTGAGAGCAACTCTGCATCCTTGCTATGCTGGCGACGCGTCGGAGGCGCCGTAGTATCTGCCTTTGGGGTAGTGGCTCTTGTGCCACATGGCGACAAGATTAGCAAGCCGTAGAAATACAAAGACGCACAACAACATTATATCGCAGTAAGGTCACCCACTTTGGCGAATGTCGTCCCTATTTCGAGGCCGGCTGCGTCTCGTCGGCATTAAGGCGAGGGGCTGCGTCGCTCGTGCCAGCTTTTGCAGGCGTCGGGGGATCTGGGTGAAACGTGCGATGGCGACAAAATTAGCAAGCCGAATATCTACGAAGGTGCACAACAACATTAAATCGCAGCGAGGCCGCCCACCTTGGCGACTTACGCCGCCTCTTGCGACTCGTCGGCAGCGGGGGCATCCGAAAACTAAAAAAAGCCCAACATAGCCTTACATCGCAGCAAGGCCGCCCACCTTGCGACTGGCGTCGCTTCTTTTGTAGCCGGCTGCGACTCGTCGGCAACAAGTAGAGCGGGGGTGCGTCGCTCGTGCGGCTCAGCATTCGTGTGTGTGTGTGTGTGTGTGTGTGTGTGTGTGTGGAACGTGCGATAGCGACATAATTAGCAAGCCGTAAAAAGACAAAGGTGCATAACAACATTATGTCGCAACAAGGCCACCAACCTAGCGTCGCCTCTTTTAAGGCCGGCTCCAAGTAAGCCGCACCGGGAGCTACGGATAACTTCGCACTTCACTCTGAGTTTGTGATACGGGCCAATCTTTAACTGCAGATACTTTTGACTCGGATACCTATAGTTTACCATCAGCTGCAGCATAACCCAAGTATTTCTTAGATTTCATATAAAAGAAACATTTCTGTAAATGCAAACGGAAGTTCTGTTCCAATAATTTTGCGAAATCCTACGAATGTGCTCTAAGTGATAAGCATAGTTTTTGAATAAATACCAATATCATCATGACAAGCAACAGCAAATTTACGCAACAAGGATGTAACTAAGATATTATTCATCATACATTGGAAAGGCGCAGGGGCATTGCACAAATCAAATGGCATAGCAGTCCATTCTAATAGTCCACCAGGTTTTGAAATGCAGTTTTATGGACACCTTCTCGGCTATAGTTACTTGCCAATAACCAGAGGCTGTCTAGATGGGAGGCAAATAGCTTTGCTCAACTCGTCATGAAGACTTTCATCACGACGCGGTAAGCTATACGCATCCTTCCGAGTAACATTATTGAGACCACTACAAAAGTCCACACATATAACCGACGAAGATATCCATCCGCCTGCCTAACAAAAAGAATAGGCGAGCCAAACTCAGATTGACTAGGACGAACAAGTCCGGCTTCAATAGCTGATTTTAATTGGCGATTTAGTTCGGCACGTTCAGCCGGCGACAACCGATTGAGACGCTGTTTCTCATATTACTAGTACAATCAATCCCATGGTCCCATGGTCGATGTTGCGGACCAATATCAACCGGTTCGCTCGAAACATCCGGGGATGCCATAAAGAATTTCTTAAAGAATTCTACGAACAACCTCCTTATGTTCCGGTTTGAATTGAAATTGAAATTGAAATTGATTACAACTGCTAGTCTGCTGCATCCTCTGGCCCATACTTAGTTGTTCTTAGGACCTGCTATCTCTGACCATGGTAGGGAACACTAGGTGTAATTACAGCTCAAGCTAACGGCCTTCCTCTTGTGTGCCAAACCCCTCCTCCTTCCATCGGGCTGAAGCTAGGACAGCAACGCCCCCATGTTGTTCCTACCTAAGTCAGGCCTATCTTATCCAGAGCTCAGCAAAAAAGCTAGGCAGCCACGGCGTCCCGCCTGCAGCTACCAACATAAGATGGGGGAAGGAAGCTGACCGGAGTAGCTATGTGGTGCTCAGTATTTATCCACCGCTGAGCCGGCTAGTACGATGGGTGGGGGCTGCGGTGCCCTCCGGCATGTAAGGGGTAGGTGTCTGTGGAGGTTGTGGGAGTCTGTTGTGTGTGTTGTGTGGGTGTCTGGGTGACTGTGTGTTGGTGTATGAGCTGCACCGGGCACATGGTCAGTGGTGGGCGGTGGTCTTGGGTTAGCTCGCGTAGTTGTTGCCGCATTAGCTCGCACAGCAGCTTACTGGTGTGAGCTAGTGGAGGGGTGGGCTGCATCATCGTCCGTTACCCAGTCGTTGTCTGAGCCGCGGTCGCCAGAGAGGCGTGGCTTGCTCTTGATGCGGTTGCGGGTGGCGCCGTCCGAGCGGCTGCAGCCCCTTGGCTGCTTCTTCTTAGGTTTGGCTTTTGTGGCTGCCTTGCCCTTGCCTACTGGGGTGGGCTGGCGGGGGTGGCGCTCCAGCTAGATGGAGAGGCGCTGTGGGTTGTTCAGCTGGACGGTGTATCTCTGCTGCGTTGCTGGCCAGTTTGGCGGCTATTGCGGGTTGACTGGCAGTAGAGGACTGTGCAAGCAGCTCTGTGGCTGCCGTGGTGAGGTGGTGGAGTTCTGCCAGTCTCTCAGAGCTGCCATCGGGTGTGCCCTCCCTGAATGTGCGGTGCACCTTGGAGCGCTGGGGAGAATCGAGGGATATGTCAGCCTGACCTGGTGTCTCAGCTGCCGCGCCCTGGGCGGTGTCCACCTCAATGGTGCTATCGGTTTCCTCGTAGTTGAGCTCCAGTTCCTCATCGTCGTGTGCCTGGGCTCCGGGCACGGTATTTGTCGCTGGGGCTGTGGCTGTAGGCGTGGGAGCTGGCTGGGCTGCTCCGGGAGCGTGCTTCGTTGCTGTTCCCACTGTGAGATTCAGATGTGACATACGGGTGACGAAGCACTACCGTACCGGTACCACTATTATCCGTGAAAGCTGCTGCTGGTGGCGGCATGTCCATCCAGTTACGTGCGAGTACATCCGGCGTTATTGCCGGCGGGCGATAAATCCTTTTTGTAATCATTGAGGTAGTCGTACATGACGTGTGATGTGCTACATGGCACTGAAGTAAAAGGTGCGAGGTTGTCCGTGTGGTACCGGGTAGTACCGGGTGGTACCGGGTAGTACGCGATATATTTATTAAGCCGGTACCGGGTATCTAGTACGAACCCGGGCGCGATGGCTAGTCGTCCTGTGGATAACTACGACTATTAGTACATGGGAGCGCAAATCGCAGCCGTACGTATTTGGTAACACTGGGGAATTTTGTGTACATTATAGCTAGTACTGTTGAACGGGCCTGCCAGCCGTCCGATCAAAGGTCATCAGATGGGCGGTTTGGCTGCCATGTTTTGCCAAAGAGTGCTCACGTTACATAAATATTCGCGAGGGGGAGGGCGGGGGCAGGCAGCGGTTTGCCGAAGAATGTTTGAATTACAATATTCGCGACAGCTGCCATCGGGGAATGTGGCCCCCGGGGGGGGGGGGGGGGGGGGGGGGGGAGGCGGGCGGGCGTGGTCCCCCCGCCCCCCCCCCCCCCCCCCCCCCCCGCCGCTCCCGCCGGGGGAGTGAGGGGAGGGGGGTAAGGGGGCGGGGGCTACTGCTTGTTCTTGTTCTTGCATGCCCGGGGGACCCTCCGCTTCGACGATCTCGCTGCCTCCGCCTCCGCCTCCGCCTCCGCCTCCGCCTGCGCCTGCGCCTGCGCCTCCGACTCCGCCTCCGACTCCGCGACCGTCAGTTTCTTACCTCGGCGTTTCTTCACTGGCCTCTTCCGCTTCTTGTCATCCGTCAGTGTCTTCACCACCCCGGGAGGCTGTGCCGTCGACGACGCCGCCATGAGCTTCCTTACCTTCGCGTCGGGACGCCCCCTGTGCCCAGACACCCACAACAAGCCACAATCGTTTCGCCTTTAAGCGGCTGAGGATGCGGCCTCCTCGGCCACCACGAGTTGCGCCGCTGGCACTGTGGAAGCCTTGGCGTTGAGGTGGGCCTTACGGCGCTCCCGGACGAACCTGCGCGCTGCACAAGTTAGCCACGAGTGGGTGCGTGCTAATGTGAAGGATGGAGTGTTTTGTTGCGCGCCCACCTTGTCACGCGTTTCCTCATGTCTTTCTCGTCCTCCTCGATGCCGGCGGCGCGGACACGCGAGACAACAAGGCTCGCCGCCCACTTTTGCCCGGGGGGGCGAGGTCGGCCATGGCGCTGTGAGCGGTGAAGGGGGGGGGGGGGGGGGGCGGCCGAGCGAGGTGGAGAAACTAACACCCAGTCGACGACCGCCTTCCGCAGCAGTCAACGACACATCGGAGGCGAGGAGCAGCGCGCCACTACTATTTATATGCACGTATTGTCAAGAGCTAGTCGGTGCGGCATTGTGTCGGTGTAATTTCGCAACGTTTATTGTTGAAGTAGCACGGCGTAATGGATACGGCGAGTGAATCCGGGATAATGTGTGCGGTAGGGCGCGCGTATCTGTGCGCGACGAATGTGCGCGCGCAGCGTTGTGCGGCGGTGTGCGGCGGTGTGCACCGATGTTAATATAGTGTGAATATTATATCGGCCGTAGACGATCAGGTCTGGCAGCACCGCCCGTGCTTGTAAATAAGCGACAATGGATCTAGTCTCCCGCTAGTCTGTGCACCGCCAACGCACTCCGCAAGCCTCGCCTCCATCCGCGTCGGAACCGGTAGTAAGTGTTGTTGTGTGCGCACATCGTGACAACATTACACGGTGGCAATTGCAATTAGCGGTGGATAATGTGAAGGTGTTTTCGAAATCGACAGAGAATGAGGCGGTGCTGGCGGAGTGCATTGGCGGTGCACAGAATAGCGTGTTGCTGGGGTTTTGGCTGCATCGGACGCCGTATTCCCACCCATCCGGCACGGAATGTCCGGTTTTCACACATTTGTGTGTTAATAAAGTGTGAATATTACGCGTCTTTTACGCCGGGTGGATGGGCATCCGGCGTCCGATGCACCCCAATTATTTGCAGCACGCTACTCTACGCACCCCCAACGCACTCCGCAAGCCTCGCCTCCATCCGCGTCGGAACCGGTAGTAAGTGTTGTTGTGTGCGCACATCGTGACAACATTACACGGTGGCAATTGCAATTATTAGCGGTGGATAATGTGAAGGCGTTTCGAAATCGACAGAGAATGAGGCGGTGCTGGCGGAGTGCATTGGCGGTGCATAGAATAGCGTGTTGCTGGGGTTTTGGCTGCATCGGACGCCGTATTCCCACCCATCCGGCACGGAATGTCCGGTTTTCACACATTTGCGTGTGAATATATATAGTGTGAATATTACGTACGCGTCTTTTACGCTGGGTGGATGGGCATCCGGCGTCCGATGCACCCCGAATCTCACCAACACGCTACTCTACGCACCCCCAACGCACTCCGCCAGCCCCGCCTCATCCGCGCAGGTCCTACGTTCCATTGTATGTATATACATACGTACATGTACTGCTCCGAAACCAGCCCGAACTTAATGAGTGCACAAGTGTAAATGGGGGGGGGGGGGGGGGGGGGGGGGGGGATGTGGCGGCGGGGCATCCACTCACACATACCCCGGCGATGCATGACAGATATTACATGCCGTGGCGGGTCGGCGGGCCGACCCGGCGGGGGTGGGGGGGGGGGGGGGGGGGGGGGGGGGCGTCTATTCAACTACACGTGCGACAGTGTCGTTTCGTGGAGCAGTATATGTGCCCGGCCTCATTTATACCGCCCCCTACCTGCGCTGCATGGTCTACCCCTACGAATTACTTAGCACAAACCGCCATTACTTAATAGGAACCTAGCACAGCCAGGCTTATATGCCCGCTTTCCCGATCAACTTCTACGCACTTTCCGTCCCTCAACCGCCGGACATGGGGGTTAAGCCGCCAGCCTCGGCAGTTGCTTAGCCAGACTTGGCATCCCGTACCGTGTCCATGGCTTCGCAGCTCTGCCGCTGGCACACGCCGAGTCCGGCGCTTGCTGCCGCGGGGTTGCGCACGCATGCACGCACGGTAATACGCCGCCGACGCCGCCACGCTTACTTCCACCACCTTCGCCAGCCGCAGCTTCGCACGCCTTTCCGCCGACATACGAAACGCACGAATCCCCCCCCCCCCCCCCCCCGTCCCCGCGTCATGTATATTATATTCGAGGCGACTATGCGGGGCGCAGCACACGCCGCGGCGTGGGTCGGCGGAGCGACAGGCGGCGGGAGCCCTAATGGCCGGGCAGTATCCACACCCACACAGGCACCGCCGCTCACCTCCGACGCGGATGAACCGCCTCCCAAAGGAAACATGCCGGTTGGTGGTAAGCCCAGCAGGCGTGGGGTGCCGGCGCCGGTACTGGTGCGACGGAGCTGTCGCGTCAGGAACCGCACCGCATGTGGAGCAACACATGGCGGTGCCTGCCCCACCTATGTCTAGGGCCACCTCCTCACAACACCCCGCCACGACGGCGTCGGCCACCGCCGACGGCGCCGTTGCGGGGGGGGACGCCCTGCCAGGCGACGATGATGCGCCTGGTGCGCCGCGTCAGGAGGCGGAGGAGGCCGTGGTCGAGGCGACTGATCGGGCTGAGGGGGTTGTTGAGGCGAGCGAGGCTGCGCTCGCGCCACCCGCCCCGCAGCCACCTGCGGGACATGCCGACTTGCTCGTCGCCATGTTGACCGGAGCACTACGAGCAGTGGGGGGAGGCGGCCACATGCACTATCATGTGCGTGTCCTGGCCGGACGCCCGTCATGCGTGGACTGCGGCCAACGGACGGACTGGGAGTGTTGCTGCGACGGCACCCCGGCTTTTTGCGGCCCAAGTACCCATGCATGGCGACCCATCAGCGGGCAGTCCCCTGCCCGACCACGGCCACGAAGAGGGCGGAGTTCCGCCATGTCAGGGACGCGTTCCACGACGCGACTCGCGCCGCCGTGTGTGAGGCTTCCGAGAAGGCACGCGCGGCTGGTGGGGTGCGCAGGGTGAGGCGGCGGACGGCCCAGGAGCTGAAGGAGAGCGAGACATGCCGTCAGTGAGGTCGGGTGCAATGTCATTGGGTGGGGCACACTATGCAAAGACGTGTAACACTTGCACTTTGCGCGTACTGCTGGGTTACATCCAGGCTGCGTCACACTATGCAACCGGAAAGGCTGCGTTGCTACTGCAAACGATGCGACGCCTCACTCTGTAGCAACCGCTGCCGCGCCTATCCCACAGCCGCTGCCCCCCCCCCCCCCCCCCCCGCGCGGGATCCCCGCCATCAGCAGCTTGCACTTGCACTTTGCGCGTACTGCTGGGTTACATCCAGGCGGCGTCACACCGGAAAGGCTGCGTTGCTACTGCAAACGATGCTACGCCTCACTCGGTAGCAACCGCTGCCCCGCCCATCCCACTCGGGATGCTGAGAGCAGCTAAAGGGCACCGGGGGCGGGGCAAGAGGGAGCAGGGCCAATGATTGTGGAAGAGCGGGGACCCGCTTGCATGCCATCGTATTATATCTTGCACAATATCTGTTGCTGCACTCATATCTCACATCACTAGCTTAGCTATAGTGATTCCCCCCCCCCCCCCCCCCCCCCGCACCGCGTACGCACAAGCCTAGGTATACGCATCAACTGCCCGCCGGGATGAGAAACTGGTATTGGTAGTGTGTCTGTGGGGTGGAGGGGGGGCAAAAGAGCTGCCAATTGCTGCCAAGCTGGTGCGTTACATTGGGGCAGGCGCTGGGCAGACAATTGGGGCTCGCTTCAGAGCATTGTCTAGTGCCTATGCGGCTGCGCCGCCTCCGCCGCATGCAGACTCTGCGGGCTCACCAGCACCGCCACCTCAGTCATGCGGCCCTGCATCCCGCAGCCCGCCGCCGTCAGCCAGATCAGAGGTATCCAGAAGCCAGTGCTGGGGTTGTTGCGGCATGACCGCATAGTTTTCAGCGGCTGCCGTCCACAGCTTGTAATGCATCCCTTTCCGCCGATTCCGCTGTATGCGCTGTCTTGGCGCCGCGCTGCCCCGGACGCCGCGCCTTGGCGCCGCGCTGCCCCGGCCGCCGCGCCTTGGCGCCGCGCTGCCCCGGCCGCCGCGCCTTGATCAGAGGTATCCAGAAGCCAGTGCTGGGGTTGTTGCGGCATGACCGCATAGTTTTCAGCGGCTGCCGTCCACAGCTTGTAATGCATCCCTTTCCGCCGATTCCGCTGTATGCGCTGTCTTGGCGCCGCGCTGCCCCGGCCGCCGCGCCTTGGCGCCGCGCTGCCCCGGCCGCCGCGCCTTGGCGCCGCGCTGCCCCGGCCGCCGTGCCTTGGCGCCGCGCTGCCCCGGCCGCCGCGCCTTGGCGCCGCGCTGCCCCGGCCGCCGCGCCTTGGCGCCGCGCTGCCCCGGCCGCCGCGCCTTGGCGCCGCGCTGCCCCGGCCGCCGCGCCTTGGCGCCGCGCTGCCCCGGCCGCCGCGCCTTGGCGCCGCGCTGCCCCGGCCGCCGCTGGGTATCGAGTCCTCCCCTCCCTAGTGAGCGCGTCCGCCTGCGCCTTGCGCTCGGGGCCGTCCTCCTCCGTCACCACATTCTGCAACCCCCACCGCGTGACGAACCACGCAGCTCCTTGCATGCGCTTGTACATGTGCCCAAGCACCGCCTGGGGACGCGAAGCTCCTTCTCGGTCATGATCGCCTTCACCCGGGCCTCCTCGAGCAGCGGACCGGCGTTAAGAATGGAAAACGTTTCCATGTGGTGCAAGCAGTCCTCCATGACCCAGCCGGACTGCACCGTCACCTTGCCTGACCCTGCAGTCATGGAGGGGAATGCCGTCACGCCCACGCCCACGCCCACGCCCACGCCCGGGGGGGGGGGGGGGGTTACCTTTCGACTTCTTGGACACCGCAAACGAAGGGCGCAACCCGCGTCCAAAGTTGCTGGGTATCGGGACTAAAGCCTGGCGCCGGTCTTCCTGCTTCATAGCTCGGAATCCAATGTGGCCCTGCACGGTGACAAATTTCCTCCAGAAGTCCCTTCCCAAGCCAAAAAAAAACAGGTGGAACGGCGCGAGGGGGAAGAGGTTGATCATGCTGACATAGCCCAGGACCACATGCACATGGCACACGCCATGGCAGCCAGTGTTCTGCTTGGCCTCCGCCAGCCGGGTTGTGTTGAACGCACGCCGGGCAAGGTGCGTGATTCACTGGACAAGTCATCGCCTTCATGGACGGTTACCAAGCGAGCCTCCCCGTCCGCATCCACAGGGGGGTGCTCCTGGGCAGCCGCCATAGCCTCCACAACCTGCCACGCCGACCGGGCGGGTGCGTGTGATTCCATACAACCGCAGTTGAGTGGTGCCACCAGCACGCATGCCGGGCCCACTCACCTCTGAACGCAGAAGGCCCACAATGTCCCCGTCCTCGAAAACAGCGCGCCACTGGGTCGCCCCGCCGTAGTCCTCCAACACCCACTCGGTAACGACGCCGGTTATCACGCCGTAGTGCCATACTCCCCGGAACTTCTTGGCGATGACCTTCATGTAGAAGTCGCCGGGATCGCCTTTCCATATCACGCCCTCATCGCGGGTTCGACGCCCGCCGGCGGCCACGCAGGCGCGTCGATGTCCATACCGTCTTCGCCAACGGGGTCCTCCCCCACGCCAATCACATCGTCCACCTTCGAGCCGCCGTCGTCCGAGACCGGCGCCGGCGGGCCGTTTCCGACGGCTGCAGCTACTCCTGCTGCCGCCCCTGTTGTTGCTGCTGCTGCTGCTGCCGCCCCTGCTGCTGCTGCTTGTGATAAGGCGGCCTTGCGGCGCAACTTAGCCGCACGCTTCAACGAGTGGCTACAGTTCGGGAATTTTAGGAAGTGCCGCTCTCGCGCCATCTTATCACATGTGCCCGTCACGTTGCCCCGGCAGTGCTTGCATGAGTACACGCCATCCTTCGACACACTCGCTATCCATCCCTTTGCCGGCATGCCTGCTGCCGCGCGCGAGGGGCGGGGGGGGGGGGGGGGGGGTTGAGAGTTGGGGTGGATGTAACCCACCACCGGCAGGCAACACAGATGCGAGTGCGCGGCTGTCCGCGCTTGATTCAACGGTGAGCGGCGGTGACCGTGAGGCGACCCCGTACTTCATGCGCGTGCTGGGGCGTTACACAATCATCAGCAGTTAGGGCGGCTGCATTAAAACGCGCACCTACGAACACCACCTACCGCCTACCACCTACCGTACCACCTACATCCGCCCACACCTCCGTCCGCCCGTCGTGCCGCACATCGCGGCACACCGCGGGGTCAGCGGTCAGCGATGTGCGGTCAGCGATGTGCGGCGATGTGCAATGAGTGCGTACATCCGCCTGTACTTAGCCCGGGTGCTCCGCGTCGGCGGGCGACACGCGAGCCCGCGTGCGCATATCAATTTGATGAAATTATGGAAACGAGAAATTCATATAGTACTTTACAGGTCGCGCGCGATAGTCGTCGCTACTGGGTATGAAATCCACGTCCCTCGTCCGTCCCGTATCGTCCCCGTATGTCGTCGTTCGTCACCAGTAGGGCACATTTACGTCACATCTGAATCTCACAGTGCCGGTAGCCCGATTGTTGTTGTTGTGACATAAGGTTGCTGGCCATCACATCGGCCATTTGAAGAGGGTCCAAATAGTTGTTATATTGTTGCCGACCACCATTTTGGCCGTCACCTCGACCACTACCACCACGTCCACGGCTTCGATCACGACCACCACCACCAAGATTGTTGGAAGTAGCATGGTCGGCCTTCATACCTGCAGCCTTTGTCAGCTTGATATCCTTACGAGCCCTCTCCTTCGGAGAGAGAGAGTCATGTCATGACCACATACGTCCTCACCAAGATACACTTTGGAATAGAACTTATGATGAATATACAGAATAACATAATCATAGCTTCTTCGTCGTTCGTGCGACAAAGCAGATTTATCAGGAACCGAGGGATATCCGACTCAGTAGTAGTGTTCCTCTATGGGGACGGGACGCCTAGCATGGACTTCGTTCTTCATGATATGCTTCCAACATAGTATCATACAATTGCCACGCGATACAATACAACACGAGTGCAAGATACTGATACCGTTTGGTATGGAAAACGTGAGATTATTGTGCAATGGAACGGAACATTAAGAAGAAAGGGCAAACCGCGAGCGTAGACCCAACACGGTGGTCTCAGGGCCGGCATAGCAGCCGGCGGCCAACCGCGCGCCTAATCCTCCCGCCGTGCCATGCATTGCAAGGGGCTATTGAAGTATAACTAAAGAGCGCTACTTGCGTTGCACTGCATGGCATGCGGGGCAAATCTGGCCAGGAAAAGCAATCTCGACGCACCCGCACGGTGTTTAACATCGGTGATGTAGTGCGCATACGGTGTCTCCTATACCCTTACAAGGACCACCCCCATCCCATCCCCGAATCGGCCACTGGCATTGCACACGACGTGAACGAGCGCCTCTAGATCACCACCCATGGGCCCTTATGGGCTAAGGGTGGGATATGGGCCGAGTCGTTTAGGATTTGGTGAGGCACGGGTGAAGAATCGTGCGATTCATCCCGTTTCTCACCTCCTCCCGATAACCGTATTTTTCGCTATTTTTAAATATTATCACAGCTACCCGTCGCTCCATCGGCTCCCGGTGCACCTATAAGCAGACAATTCGATCCATCTTGGTCTCTATCACTAGCATATGGATATAGTGGCCTTGGGCAGGCGTAGATAGATGGGTGGCGCGTCAATCACTCATCTACGGGTGGTGGTTGGCCGGCCCCCCATTCAGCCCGTTTATCTAATCTCGGCTCAAAAATATCGGGTAGATGGGGCACCGCGCACCGACCAACTCATGGGCCACTCATGGACTCTACCGCACCCCTAGAAGCTAGACCACGGGACGGTAAATGTGCGGCGGGCTAAATTGTTAGCTGCAGATGGCAGGCGATGCCCATGCGGGAGGGGGTCGAGAGCGCGGGAAATCCGGGTCGGTCGGGCCCATTGGGCCGGCATCGACTGACATTGAGTCATTGATCGCAAACTGACCGCCAGCGGACGTCACCCCTGCGTATGGGCCTCTACTAGTGCTCATACGATCGATGAGCATAGAGCTACCTCAGCCGCCCCCACGGGAGGGGTTAAGGCCGGGGGTATTTCCGAAAACGCGGGTTCCAAGATCGGACGGCTTCCTGAGTCGGGGGTACATGCGGCACCGTATTTGTAGCCCCCGACCTCTAGCTCTATTTTTCTATAGCATCCCTATGAGATAGGCTATGGACCTATCCTGTTTCCAGGGCAGATGGTGCCCGTTCGACTCGGGCTGATGCCGTGAGCATGGCCCCCCTCCGTGAGCCGAACAGGCACTGCCCGCCGTCCGCGGTTGCGGCCGACAAGAGGCCGTTTTCGCGCACTGCTACGCAGCACACGAGCGGAATATACCGGGAAATAAGCAATAAACACGATACACTATTCTAGAGTACTAAACAACGCACCGCGAAGTGTATATTTTGCTACATCTCCGATTAGGCATGCACCCGTTGGGTGCGCCGTGTTCGGGAAAAAAATCTCCGCACCAAAACCGAGAAGAACGGGTAGGGAGGGCGGAAATTTGACTCCGAAAGAGGCAAATGATTGTGTTGCTTGAGAATGACGAGAGTAGAACAGCCGGCATGGCTAAGTAGCCGAGCCGAACGGTATTGGCGGTATGGAACCGTTCCTTAGCACAGCAGTCCCGGAAAGTTAGCAGACAAGTCCGTATAAACCCCGACAATTACTCCGCAATGGAAAGGAGCTGTAAGCAGGAAGGGCATACAACGCGACTCAGAGATGCCGAGTTCCCCGAGCCCTAGGGCTGTGCCGTGTGGCGTAACACTTTGGAGACGGTAGCCGCGGGCTGCGAGCGGAGCGCCGCTCGCAAGAACTGTTACTCGGCCACGGAGGATCCGCCGGGAGTGGACTCGGGGCCGGGTCGCGCTCCACGCAGTAGCGGGCGAAGCAATTGTCGGATGACGATTAGGTGTCAAACGAGCCCCGAGCCCACGCAGCCATTCCCAATTGATGCACGGTCTGGAATAGTGCATGTCCCCTCCGAGTCTTGCACCGGGCAAGAACTCCAACCGGTCGAGCTGGCGGCAGGCACGGCGCGTGCCCCGGCGATCACAGCCGGGGCAGCAGAGGGCAATGGCGACGATTATGCCGCGGACGCCGGACAGCCGAAGAGAACCGGCGCGCGTACGGGCAGTGACATCGGTACGGCACCACTACGGGTACGGGTGCCGGTAGCAGTCGCGGTTGGTCCGGACGGCCGATCAGCACCGACGAGTCGCACGGACGAGCTGTGGCGCGCTGATGGGCAAGATTCGCCGCGCCGCATTGGGGCGGAAACCGCAACGGAGAGCAATGATGCGCCAGGCGGGCGTATTCCGCGCGACGCGCCGCCCGACGCCTCTCCGGGAAGGAAGAGGTCGGGCATTCCGTCGTCTAGCTACACCCATTCCGTGAATAAGTCGGCCAAGTGGTCGCCCGTGGCGGGGGCCACGAGATGGGCCACCACCTTGAGCAGAAATGGGCCATACTTGATTCGCCAAACGAATATAAGTGCCGGGTTGCGGCGGCCGTAGCGCATGAGGTGCAATAAATTCTAATTGTCGACCTGAACCGCCACTTTCTTGTCCAAACAAAACCGCACAAAGGCGCGGAGCGAGCGCATTATTCCGTGTTGCTCCCGATGAGTGGAGGATTCCATCCGCTCGTCCGGCGTAAAGAAGCCATGTGCAATCAAGCGTGCGGGATCTAAGGAGAACTCACCCCACCCCTTATCGGAGGCATCGCACGCCACCACAAAAGGCCTCATCACCATCCGCCGGTCACAGGTTGGACCCGCGGATCAATTCGCACGCTCGGTGATGACCCAATACATAATCATCATCCCGGGCGTATGAGGTTATAGGACAACGGAATCCCACCACGAACCGGCGTCAGTGGCAATGGCTTGCAAGCACCGTGTGTAGAGTCAGCAAATAGCCAAATAGCGACTACCCTCGGCAGCCAATTCGAACGACGGAATAATATGATTGGCAATCGACGCCAATGCCGGACCAGTGCCGTTCGGTTGGTTAGGGTATCGGCGATGATGGCCTGAAGCCGGTCCCACCGATGCTGCGGCTCCTCGTACACCATGTTCCGGAGGTCCACCACACCCCCCAAGTGCTGCAGCACCGACACTGTGGTGGGCTGTGACTTCGCCGCTTTGACGGCCCGCCGCGGCCTTACAATCCACATGGACACGCGCAGCTAGGGTTTGGGCGGCTATGCCGCGGCGGGTAAGGAACGACCAATCGTCAAGATACGCGAGGATTTGCATCCCGCGGCTGCGCCAATACCCTACTAACGTCCTCATGGTCGTAGAGGAGAGCTTGAGACCAAATGGAAAATAGCGGCAGACGTAATAACGTCCTTGCCACTCAAAACCGCAATACGTTTGCGAGTAGTATCGGTGTAACTCGACATGTTGGTAGCCATGTGCCAGTCGACACCGAGCATAACGTCGCCGCTGCGCACTAAATCACACATCATGCGGATGGACTCCATCTTGAACGGGGTATCGTGCATAAATTCGTTCGGAAAACGCATGCCTAGAATTAACCGGAGTTTAGAATAATCATTCTTCGTCACTACCACCCCCATGGGGAAGCAAATCACCGGAGGGAACAACACGACCTTAACAGCCGCGTCGTGGCACATGTGGAAAACCTCATGCGTCACGAACTCGGCATGTTCGCACGCCGAGCGTTGCTGGGGGGTCCGTGGTCCACTCGATCGAGTAGCCTTCGCGAATCCACACGAGGACCTGGGCGACCCTGCTTTGCGTTCGCGATGGTGACCATGAAGTCCCAACCATCGCGCATCAGTCTGCCCGTTTACCGGCCGGTGGCGGCGCCTCGTTGGGGGTTGGTACCGGTGGCGGCGGGACGCGCGTCGGCGCACCGCAAGGCACGACCGGGCCGCGGTTCCGGGTCTGTCGGCGCGGGCGGCGCCGCGTGACTACTACGTGCCGGGGATGAGCCGTACGAGAGCGCGTTGCGCTTGCGACATTCGAGCACGTACATTAGTCTCATCACACCTCCGCAGTACTCATACCGGGTGCAGTAGTCGTACTCCCGCAATCGTACTCGTACCGTAGCGGGATGTGCGCGCAGCACATGCCATTACATGTACGAACGTACGGTGTAAGACGCTCCGCGGCACGTAGGAAATACGGGCCGAGCTGCAGCAAACTCCGCCAACCCCCGAGTTTCCTCGGCGGCACCAATAACGGTCGGCGGTCGTGCTAGGTCACGCTAATTCGAGAGCCCTCGACCAACCACACCCATCGACCACGCACTGAGGATGAGGTACCGGCGGCCCACGGCGGCGGTTAGGGGGGGTGGGGTTGGGGGGGGGGGGGGGGGTGAGGTGAGGTGGGGGGTCGGCGGATAAAATGAACATGCTGCGGCATGTAGCAAGTGCGACTTTTGGCCGGTGCCGAACGTACTTGTTAAAACACCGAGGACAAATAAACCAATGCGAAATTAGCCTTTGCAAACGACGTACAAATGCGCAAGAAAACCGAGAAAACATCTGTTGGGGTGCGTATGCCTGCCACTTGTACGGAGGAGGCTAGCGGGCGTGGGCAAGTAACCAAAAATCGTGCAGCACGGAGCTGAAGGCCATGGGCCACAAATCACAGCCGGCCCGGGGGCTCGGCGGCCGAGTTGCAGCCCAAGCATTATTGTTGTGCGCCAGACCCGGAGGTCCAGTGTGGGGTACGCGTTGGCGAGATGGCCATGGCGGCCGCAACACGGCAGGCATGCTTAGCACAAAAAGACTAAGCGGGAACGAAGTTGTAACAAATTTCAATATTAAAATGATTTACTGTGTGCATCCGTTGGAATATAAGCCGTATTTCTAATTCAATCCTACTACACCCCTCCACATAACTCCCAGGCCCCTTTCTCGCCGAAACCGAGCTTGCGAATAGTAGGGCAGCGGAATCTAGGGTTTATGACCTGAAATCCTGGAGTATTGAAATTTTTTGGCTCAGCCGTTACCACCATAGGGTGTAAGCAACCCCTTTGGCCCTAACAAGTGCCCTACACGAGTGGCACTCGCGCCACACTTAGCGTTTCTAGTACCCCCACAACAACAAGGATTGGTGCCCCGCACATTTCGCCGCGCGCGCACGCATAGACCATTGCATGGTGGGATGGCCATGGGCGGGCGAGGAAACATATTAGCAAAGAGGCTAGGGTATTTTTGGCTGGGGTGGGGCCACGGTGGCGTGCGCCCGTGCACGATGTGGCGTGATACCATCGCCACTGCATTGCCGCCTCGTGGTGCAGCTCTCAAACTCGCGGTATCGCTCAGTGCGTAACGAGGAGCCGAGGAAACGTCGGAAAAATATTCATGTATATACCAATAAAAACTACGCGAGCAGGGCTACATATTTCAAACTGGCAGCATGGTCGTCCGGGGCCATTTAGGCACTTTCGATTTTTTAAAATAATATGTCGAAATCTGACGTTTGTGTCACCCTGTGGTCAACACATCGGCGTGAAACTTTAGGCCAAGGGATCTCAAAACCGGATGATTCACAGTGGCGGGACAGTGTGTTGTATGTTCGTGCTTGTGTACGGACTACTCATGCTTGGCACATACCCCCCTTGAGCGATGCCCACGGCCGCCATGCCGGATCCCCCTTTTCACAAAATTATTTCCACCCGCATCGACGCATTAAGGTGCACGCCATTGCCGCCCCACTGGGCTCACCCTGGCGCGCTATGAGCATGCGGCCATGCACTGCTATAGAAAGCTTTGCCCTACGGCAAGGAGGCCGCGAGAACCCTCTCCCGCCTGCGCGTGCAACGATCAGAGCCGCATTTTGTCCATGATTTTGGCCATAAACCATCGTCATCGACACGTAGGGCTTGGTCCAGGTCGTTAATGAGCTAATTTCAATGCCCTACGTGTATGGTGGATAGTTATCATACCAAGGGTGATGTGGTATGAGTACGGGGGATGTGCTGTCCCATGCCTATTAGTGCACACGAGTGGCGCAATTTGTGGTTTTGAAGCTCGTCTAGCGCCAGATGCCATGCTTTTATCTGAATGAAAGCGTTGACGGCAACGGCCACCGCGTGGCAATATGGGGTGTATCGCGCTATCGCGGCATTTCCCCCCAGCCGTGCGACCCCGAGTAACACGCATGCACGCGCGCACGGTCTCAGTAGTGTAGCCGCGCTTGGGCATGTGGATCAAATTCGCAAATCCCATACTTATGTGGATGGGTGTATTACCCGCACTTCCGTACATACTCGTACGATTCTTTCCATCAGCGTGCCGTCGTGGAATACATAAATTACTGATGATCGGGTGGCATACAATTACTTCGTGTAATTAAGAACGCAGACTATTAGTGTCATCGTGGAATACATAACTGGTGATTTTCGGGTGGCATACGATTACTTCGTATAATTAAGGACGCATACTATCAGTACCGTAGATGGATGATCCTCGTACTATAAGCGAGGAATAAGGATTACCCATGGATGGCGGTATGTATATCACACGACTGCCACGCACGGCTATTAAACCACGGCGCCGAAAATAAATACCAGGGCCACACCCGCCTTCCGGACGGTCAAAACAAACCAAGGAATATGCCCGGATTAATTACGCATTCAAGCGATTTCATGCCAGTCCTAGCCCCGGATCCAGCCATGTCTCTGCTTCCCCTCGAGACTGTTCCGTCAATGCTTCCGGCTGCTACCGCCCGGTGTCCGGAGGGGTAAGCGAGGCCCGGACGGGCCTCGCCAGCATCCCGGGGCGCTAGTCAGCAGTCGGGGAGGTGCTGCGTGAGGCAGATGGAGCTTGGCCGGCGGCGATCCGGGCAGGGACGGTCCATAACCGGAGCGGCGCGAAGATCAGGCCTTCCAGGAGGACACCACAACAGCCAGCATGGAAACAGACAACCCTGAGAAGCAACAGGACGCCGGGGTTGGCACCTTCCTGGCCGCACTTCGAGGCGGCAGAGTGCAACAACCTGCGATCCGAACGGTCGCCATCGCAAAAAATTCGCGGGCACCCAACTCCCACCAGCAACCCGCCGCCACATACGCGTGCTGCAACGCCCATCTCACCTACTTCTGACCGGCCTCCCCGCCGGTACGGACGACGCCCCCCATGTGGCCCTACTGTTCGGCGATCCGGTGGCCCAGCACCAAGCCATGGGCGAGGAGTCGCGCAGCCGGATTGTGACGAACCTCATCCGCACCCTCAGCCCCAAAATCGGCGTTCAAATCCTACCAGCAGACGTCAGGGTGGTAACCCGCCGCCCCCCCAAGCCAGCCGCCGCCGACACCGCTGAACCGATTGGCACTAGGCTTCCCACCCCCACAGGGTCAGTCATCCTGCGACTGGCCCGCAGAGACACAGCCGACACAGAATTCTACAGACCCAATGGACAGCAGAAGGCACTGCGATCCTCGACCGCCAGGGCCGCCGCTGCTCCAGCCGCCTGCTCGGAGCACCACACCTCGACGACATCGAACGCCCAGTACACCAGGTGTGGCTTCGCTCCCCTTCGTTCAGAGGCCTCACGAAGGCCGACATGTGGCTACGCCTGGCGGAGGGCCTTCTCCCAGCATACGACCAACCCCAGCCATGCGAGGCGGCGGCAGACCAACCAGCGGCAACACCGGCGGACACCCTGGCACTCGCCGGAGTGAGAGCTTGGGCCGAGTACGAGGCCGACACAGACGTAGACGACGCCGTCATCTGCCCCCCGACCCGCACACTACTGGCCCTTCTGGAAGTCCGAGAGATATGGAAAGCCCGCCGCTCGGCAGACTCGGTTCGCCTCGAAGTCCTCGATCCCGAAGCGGCGCGTCTACTACAGGATGTGTGCCGCGACACGGTACTGGCGCTGCCGTTTGGCGACCAGTCGCAGGGCCGAGCAGTGATCCAAGTCACAGTCGAACACAACGAGGACCGCGAGGACCAGCCCACTACCCCGTTCCCGAGAGTACTGCCCCCGGCGCTGTCCAAACGGTTCTTCCGATGCGCGGTGACGGCCAAGGCGATCTGCACCGGCCCCCTGGCCAACCCGGAGCTGCCGACGGTGGAGCAGCTAGCGGAGGCCATCGCAGCCACCATCAGCCAGCGCACCAACACACCCCCGGAGCTGCACCACGCACAATGGCTGACAGACACCATGACCGCTGCTGACATCGAGATGCACCGCTACCACACCGAGCCGACATTGCTGCGCGTGAGGACAACAACCTCTGCGCCATCTCCCTCGGCAAAGAAGACGAAGAGTTCGCGGACACCCTACCTGCGCCTGGTAGTGGCCCTCACCTCACCCGTCGCACTACTATGGGCGATACGCCTCCGCTGGTCGCAGTGGCAGCCATCGACCAGCGAGGAGCTGCAACGGATCGAGCCCCCGGAGCAGCCCCCCAGCCCCTGCGCCTACAGCCACAGCCCCAGCGGCCACTGCCACGACTGGAGCACATGCAGACGACGAGGAGGAGCTTGATCTCAACTACGAGGAGATGGACAGCGCCATGGAGGTGGACACCACCCATGGTGAGGCAACGGAGACAGCAGTAGCGGCTGTCACATCCCTTGATTCCCCCCAGCGCTCAACAACACCCCGCACGTTCAGAGAGGGCACACCCAGCGGCACCACATAAAGACTGCCTGAACTACAACACTACCTCACCACCGCAATAACGGAGCTGCTCGCACAGTCCTCCCTAGCCAGCCAACCCGCAATAGCAGCAGAACTGGCCAGTCACGCAGAGGAGACGCACCAGCTGCTCAACCCACGGCGCCTCTCCATCCTGCTGGAGCGCCACCCCAGCCAGCCCACCCCAGCAAGCAAGGGCAAGACAGCCACAGCAGTTAAACTTAAGAAGAAGAAGCCCAGGGGCCGCAGCCGCTCAGCCGGCGCCACCCGCAACCGCAGCAAGAGCAAGCCACGCCTCTCTCGCACACGAGGCTCAGACAGCGAGTGGGAAACAGACGATGACGCAGACCAACCGTCCATCAGCTCACACGAGTAAGCCGCTGAGCGAGACAATGCAGCAACAACCCAGCCAGCTGACTCAAGAACACCGCCCCCCACTAACCATGTGCCCGGTGCAGCTCACACACCAACACACGCCCGGAACTCACCACACACCCGAGCACACAGTCTCCCACCACCAACACCAACTCCCACCACCACCACAAGCAACACCCAACCTATTCCATGTTGGAGGGCATCGCAGCCCCCACCAATCATATTAGCCGGCTCAGCGGTGCATAAATACTGAGCACCACATAGCTATTCCGGTCAGCCCCCTTCCCCCATCACACCTTGGTAGCTGCAGGCGGGACGCTTTCGGCTGCCTAAGCTTGCATGCTGAGCTCTGGATCGGATAGGCTTGACTTAGGTTGGGACAACAGGGGGGCGCTGCTGTCTTAGCTATAGCCCACTGGAAGGAGGAGGGGCTAGGAAACATTGGAGGATGGCCGGTAGCTTGAACTGTGATAACACGTCGTGTTCCCCACCGTGGTTAGAGATAGCAGGTCCTGAGAACAACTCAATCTGAGCGAGCGGATGCAGCAGACTAGACGTTGTAACAAATTTCATATTCAATTTCAATTTCCAGAATCGGCCATCCACGACACGTCTCGGCCCATGGGCGGTCAACAACCCCTACGCCGTTTGTATCATGCGCCTGCCTCACCTCCATGACTCCAGCAAGTCTTGGCATGTGGCTATGGCTTTCTCCACCACTATAAGTATTCGTGGCAGTACTTAGTGAAACACGGCTCTACTCGTAGCTTTTGGCGAATTGAGTTGGTTGCAGAATGTAATCTCTTACAATATGCCGGTGGCATTACATATCTATCTTGTAGCGGTCCGACTCGGCACCGCGGATAGGCAGCTAGTATCCTAATGATTAAGGAGTTGTAGCGCGTACTGTATGTTACAAGGAATATTACCGGCGTCTGGTTGTGGCCGTACCATTAATAACACGCATGCTGAAATATCAGTACAGCAGTATGATTATTACTTGGCCATAATCTCGGCGTCGCAGGTTTGTGGTGTACTAGGGTAGTCGCTAGGCGTAACCCTACCAACCACCTCATGTTGGTCCTTGGCACCTCCTGACTTTACGTGTGCATTGACCCAGGCGTGGGTTTCCCGGGAGAGTCTGACGGTCGTATTTGGCCGCTCTTTATGCGGCTGCGATTTTCCCCTGCCTCCAGCGCGGCCGCGGCCGCCACCTCTGCCGCCGACGCGCCCGCCACCTCCATCGCCGGAGCCGCGCCCCCCAGCTCGCCCGCGGCCGCTAGCCGCAGGTTGGCGTTGCTGCGGGCCGGCGGGGATGGCTTGGGTGGCGTCGCCGTCCATACTCATGCGTGTTTGTCTGTGTTGGGTGCGTTGACCTGGTATATGTGGCGACAAATGGCGGCTCTGCGGGCGGCGCTGCGCCAACCACCAGCCATATCACCGGCATCGCCGGGTAGCGGGGACCGAGAGCTATCATATTCTGGTGGTTCTCGTGGTATACGGGTATTGCGCCGTGCGGCCAGCCGCCCCGCGTTGCCCTGCCGGGCCACACGGGGCATACCAGTCGGGTGTTCGGTCACCCGCACACTGAATGGGCGGGTTACCGCCCGGTATTTTTATGGGGCGTAGTGGTTTAAGCCGAATTTTGGAAATAACGCCGCCGCCGCCACGATTAATATTTAAAAACTTCCAAAACAATAGGGGCTATGTGCCCCGTACGCGTGCAAAATCCTTCGTGTGTATTCTAGAAACACCCTCACACTACGCAAAAATTTAAAACGTACCAGTAACGTATCGAAGCGTAGTGGACATCTAGACCCCCGCTTTTAAAAAACAGTATATTACCGTAGAATTAAATACGGTTCGCCAAAATCCATAAATTGTTTCGCACATTCGCGTTGGAGTATTCGTGATATATTCGTGATTAATTCTAAATCATTTGTCCATTTTAACGGTTTTTCCTCTTCACGCCGGGAGGGGGGGGGGGGGGGCGGTGGGGGGAGTGTCGGAAACGTTATTTATCCGTAGACTTTGGTGTGCCCCGGACTGAAGTTAGTTTCGGGTCAAGTCGTATCGCGCGGTTGCGCGCGCAAGGGGAACCATCCCGCGCGCCAATCGAACCTCGTCCACGCGTGCGGCTACCTGTAGCCGCGATCGTGTGCGGAGGACGGACAACAGTGCCGCTTCCATCCCCCACGAACCCTCAATTCGTACCATGGCTCACGCCAACCAGCCCACTCGCGAGCCAGGTGCTGGAGGCCATGGCTCCCATGTAAGGCTCCGCATCGATCCTGGGGACTTAAATACCAAGAATTGTATATCTTCGGAAACTAGCGATCAAGAATTGATTCTTGATCGTTAGTTTCGACCTTTATTTGATTTTATTGAGTTCGTAAATATTGGTGCACTGGTAAATTCGCCCCCTCTTAATATTGGTGCACCGGTAAATCCCACCACCTAAATATCGCGGCGCACCAGTATATCCCACCACCCAAATACCAAAAGCACCAGTAAACACCGGTACCCAAATATCGGTGCACCAGCAATAAATTCTGGTACCTAAATATAGGTGTACCAGTAAATTCTGTCCGAAATATTGGTATAGCACATTTAGGCAATAATAATGCATTTTCTTCCGTGAGATTGCGTTAATGCTAAAATATATGAAATTGTGTCCCGATTGTCCGACTGGGCCGCTGGATCCGCCGCCGTTCGTAAGTAATACATCACTATTACACAATTGTCCGCTCAGTACAACATCATATATCCTACAACAATTGCTATACGCTAAGTGCTACAAATGATGTATGAGACCAACCCCATACAACTAGGAAAAAGATTGCGGCTTTTGCCCTCCCCCTTTGTCCGCTGGAATCATCAATGAGTTTAACCCTCTCAAGGGTGAGTATTATACTATGTGCGGCAGTCTCAGCCGGATAGAGACTGCAAGGACAAACAAAGGTGGGTGTGCAGTGGTGGTGCAAAGGCGAGAGGCTACGGTGTTTTTGGAATACAATAATTGTTGAACACAACGCTTACCACACGGCAGCATTATACAGTACATATACTCGTAGTCTCAGGTACACATTGTACTAGTACACACATGTACTAACTCGTAGTATATCGTACTCGTATAATTGTCACACTACATTCCGCCCCCCCCCCCCCCCCCCGCGAGAATTCAATTCTCGACATCAGCGGGGTTCGAACTGGTGACCCTTACATCAGGATGCTGGCGCCTTGTAATAATTGAGGCGGTATCAATCCGGCTCCGAAACCAGTGCGGCAGTCTCAGCCGGATAGAGAATGCAAGGACAAACAAAGGTGGGTGTGCAGTGGTGGTGCAAAGGCGAGAGGCTACAGTGTTTTTGGAATACAATAATTGTTGAACACAACGCTTACCACACGGCAGCATTATACAGTACATATACTCGTAGTCTCAGGTACACATTGTACTAGTACACACATGTACTAACTCGTAGTATGTCGTACTCGTATAGTTGTCACATATGCGCCTCTCCAAGCCCGATTTTGACCCTCTCCACGTTGTTCAGGACCATTGGGGGGGGGGGGGGGTAGATACGCATCATCTTTGGGTGACACAAAAAGGTTTAGATGTGATGTGAGTGAGTGGTTGTTGCGGGTATATGCAGTGAAATGTGCTGGCTGTGGCTGATGGCTGCGAGCTGGCATGCCACAATGCGATGCCACGTGATAAGTTATGTGCTTACATTGCTTACATGGGTGATTGGCTTCAGTGCCCATACCACCAACACACAGCCAACACCACATGTACTCTAGGTTCTTGTAGACGATTGCCCCAGTGTCGTCGTCTCGGAGGTGGACTTCTTGAGCTTGTTGTGCATTCTCCCGGCGGCAGAGAAGAGGCGCCCCACACCAGGCGACGTCGCAGGGAACGCATCATACAAGCGGCCCATCTTGCCCAGGAAAGATGGCATGCCTTGCCGTCCGCCAAGCCAACTGATCAAAGTATGTTCCATCATCATTTGTGGGACTCACCTGCAGCCAATAATAGTTACGTCAACATCATTGATGGCACACAAATTGGCAACATCATTATAGCACATGATGAACATTACTACTTCACCACCACCACTACAACATCATGTGCGCACTTGGGGGAGCTTGAGGTAGTATTCCACCTCCTTCATCATATGCGCTGCAAGTGCCTCGGTAGGGGAGTGAGCAACAAGTCCAGCAGATGGAAGTGCGATAGTAGTCCCATTGGCAGCGGCCGTCGACAAGCCGGCCAGAGGGTCGTTATCGTCATGCTGCTCGACTGTGCGCATCAACAATATTGTTCCAGCGACGCCTGGCAGCTTGGTCTTCTTGATGGGCGCCGCATTGAAGGCGGTGCGCCTGCTTATGGGTGCAATGGGAGCTGCTTCAGCGAGTTCTAGCGGTGGCGCAAAGTCCTCGTCGTAACAGCCTCGGAGGTACGTGTAAGCCTTCATCCTACGGTCAGCCCAACAAAATCAAAGTTCTTCCACATAGCGAAACCATACATTCCATTATACTACTCAGTCATTGAACAAACATAAAGCGGAAAATCAAACATCACGCGCATCAACATCATTGCGGTGTATTGCCTTGGGTCCAGACTTGTAGCAACCAAGCAAAGGATACAGCATCACATGCACATTAAGCGCACCCTACCTACACCAGTGGGTACCAATATGCGGGGTTATTATACGGCAGCACATGCACATTAAGCGCACCCTACCTACATCAGTGGATAGCAATATGCTGGATTATGCAGCAGCACCTGCAAAGTAAGCGCACCCTACCTACATCACTGGATAGCAATATGCGGGTTTATGCAGCAACAAGTGCACAATAAGCTCACCCTACCTACATCATTGGATAGCAATATGCGGGGTTATACAGCAGCACATGCACGATAAGCGCACCTACCTACATCATTGGGTACCATTATGCGGGGTGGTTTTACTGCATCACCCGCACGATAAGCGCACCCTACCTACATCACTGGATAGCAGTATGCGGGGTTACACAGCAGCACCTACGCGATACGCGCACCCCACCTAAATCACATGATATAGCACTACTACTATATGCGGGGTTATACAGCAGCACTTGCACGATAAGCGCACCCTACCTACATCACTGAATGTGAATATGCGGGGTTACCTGAAAGTAACGCAGCTAATTAGCAATGATTGAAAGAGTGCCTAATCTGACGGAATGGCGTGGCAAGGAGCAGCAATTCCTTCAATTCGAAGTCACGTGTAATTAAATAGGCCATGATGGCAAGTATGGAAATGCCATTTTCACACAAAAGGTCCGCAGCGAAGGAGACACATTGTCCTTCCTTTTGCAAGTGCTTAAACTCCTCATGCAAGAAGTACGCGGGAGCCTAGCTGGGAGCCTAGTGAGCCACGTGGCGGGGGAAATGTGTGTGGGCATGCATGATGTGTCCCTATCGATTTCGATGAAACTGGCTGGGGGACATGGAGGAATTGCGCAGCACACTACTTACTTGTATATCATGAGAAAATTCTCCACACGGGGCTGCACTGCTAGCACTACACGATAAGGCGTATACCCTCTGCACATGACAAGCAGATCTGCATCGTTAGCTAGGAAAGTTAGAAGGGAGGCGGTGGTATCAGTGGAGGGGGCTTAGCGCGGCGCATCTCACCATCGGCGGGCGTGGGCGTCTGTGTGTCGCCGACAGTCACCACCTCATGGGTGTTAGCCGCTTCGTCATTAGCATTGATCTCCTGCGGAAGGCTGCTAGTGCCTCAGGCTCCCTGCCCACCCCTCGTGCTCGGCTGCTTCTTACTGGGGCGAGCGAAGCAGAGGGCATGTCTGGCCTCGAGAAACTCCTCGATCTTGGTCTTGCTGTTGTCGTCCTCTAGGTGACATGCGGGTTTCGTAGGTATCTGCCTTCTCGCCGAGGCCATCCCAACGCACGATGTAATGCTCCACGCCCTTGCGTGTTATTTGGCCAAGGATATTCTCGACTTTGTACTCCTCGCGACCCTTGATGTGTAGGTCGGCGAAGCTAATATGAGTGTGCGCTTGGGCTCAGATGGGCTGCCTTCGGGGTCCAATGTGGGATCCCATGCAAGAGGAAGTGGTGCCCGCGGGCGGCCGCGCTACCTGTCCATATCGTTTGAATCACCTTTGGTACCAAGCAAGACTACTCGGACGATGAGATCAGATTCGAACTAGCTGTCGCTATTGCTGTAGTGGTACGAGGTACTGGATAATCGCGGCGACGCCCTGGGTTCCAGCCGCCCCCCAGGTTTAAGGGTGAATCGATTAGATCGAGGGTTAAATATCGGTGCGCCATTAAATCCCACCATTTAAATATACCAATGCAATAGTACATCCCACCACCTTAAATATCGGTGCACCAGTTAATCCCACCACATGAATACCAATGCACCAGTAAATCCTTGGCCTAAATATTGATTCGTGGTGCCAATCACGATCCGTCTTATGCACCAAGTTTTGTTTTTTATCAATACTTGATGCGGGGCCTTACTTACTCCCGTGATGGAGCTGATGAGATGCATGGTCGCGCTCCAGTCGTTGATGTCGCGACGTTTTTATTTCGCTTGTTCGACCGTTCGCGCCTAGAACGAGCAGTATAATTACGGTCGTCATGCACCGCATGTGATGCCACCGAGCAAGTACGGCCCCGCTCCCGCCCCATGCGCACCACCAAGAGCACAGATTCGCGGAGCCTCGCCCACATCACCGGACAACGTCTCGTCGATAGGGCACCCATTGGTTCGCGAGCCATTGGCTGCTCGATGGCATATAGTCGCTAGTGGGCTTGTCGCTACCGCATTTCCCGGGCTTATGGTAATTGGTAGCGATGAATGAAGTGTGTTTATTTATGAAACAGCTCCGCTGGTACAATCCTTGTCCGCTCGGTTGAGCGGTCGTCTCTTTTAATGCGAGAGGTCCCGTGTTCGCTTCTTGGTCGATGTATTTCGGCAATATCGGCCAGGCGTGTCCTGGGTTTACCCGGTTGATGCATTAGCCCTTTGGGGTTCGAAGTGTCTAATGTCTATGCCACCTACGACTGCAGTTGGCGCAAGAGGTCAAATGCTGGTGCGGCTTCGGCCGATGTCCCGGGGCGAACTCTACTTTTACCTACGCCGGTAATCTCCGTATACTACATACCCCACGCGTCGTCAGCATTTCAGCACGAGAAGGGTCAACTGTCAGCCGGGATTCCTAATTTAGCGTGGTGTTTCTGAATTTCAGCCTAACATAATAGTCGTCGACAATACACGATGAGTACTGGTTGACAGGGTACGGGTATCAGTATTAGGTATCTTTTCGGGTGATTTCCTTTTCGGGTGATTTCTGGTCGTCTTTTGCAGCTACTCATGTAATTATTAGTATACTGCATGTACCCGTATCTGTATGAGATCCCAGCGACTACCTGTATCCGTACCGCCTCGTGCGGGAGATGCGGGCCCAGCGGCATGTGTTGATCTTTTGGTACTGCTTTCAGCAGTGGATTTACATTAGTTCTGGCCTTACTGCAATTCACACATGTGCCGGTACCGCCGTAGCTTTAAGTAAATTATCCGTATGTAGTAGTCCAGGACAGCGCGGCGCGGGCGAGGTAGCGACTGGCGAATACAGTTTAAAACACCATGAGTTAAGTACGGGGTACAAGCAGGTCACCCGCACAACAGCAAACCCTAAGTAAATCCGCGGCTGCTGGCCTCCGCCGGGCATAATCCTTACCTGAATGATAGTCGCTACTCATCCTGCGTAGTTAGGTGTCGCCGCGTGCGGAGAGACAGAACCGGTGGCAGAGGTTGCGCCGGTACTGTAAATAATTACATGAGCTAGCAGCAGAAGGCGATATCAGGAAATCACCAAAAATACGGCGGTACTGGTACCTGAACGTACGATCCGGCCCGTACTATTCGGCGATATGGTATCTCAGTATGGAGATACCAGTACTAATGAAGCTTTGTGTTGATCTCAGCACATCCACCGCTAATAAAAGCAGTAATATAATAGTATTAAAAGATCGACAACGCAAGCCACTTATATGTAGCGGCCCGCATCCCGCACTGCTACTGGTGTGATTTACAAAAAAGCCAGTGTCAAATCCAGCGATAAAAGCAGTAAATACAGTTACATGAGCTAGAGGTATACCGGTACCTGCAGAAGGCGATATCAGGATATGAAAGCAGTAAGGATTACTAAAAGATCAGGACAACAGCATGCCGCATACAAGCGGCCCGCATCCCGCACGAGGCAGGCGGATGGATTGATGCGCGCACGTTATTTCACAAATGCACATGTGCAATAAGGGTGATCCACTGATACCGGTGTGATTTACAAAAAGCTAGCTCATGTAAAGGCAAAAAGGCTAGCTCACGTAAGGCTAGCTCATGCAGCTACACTCCTCCACGTAAGTCCGGGTTTTGCATTTGTGATCGCAAAGCGGATAACGTGGGCGAGGATAACGCCGGCTGCATGTATATAAATGCTAACTACAGTGGGAATAGTTCGGGCAAACCCCTATTGTGCGCTTTATACCCACCCGCGCGACAACACGAACATTTGTGGGCGCCCTTGAAAAAACGCGAAATCATTGCGCATGATGCATTGATGCGTTGGCGCTAGAAAACTGTGGGTTGCGCCAACCGTCCAAGCCTATGGAAATCGCGGCACTCGTCGCACCAAACTCGGTGAATACGCACGGCCCTTGGCTTAAGTTGCATACACCGTGCGTGCAGGTCACTGAAAGCATGTCGCTATAGGCACGACATGACATCCCAACGACAAGTTGGCCACTGTGGGGAGCAGTTTTGAGGTAAAAATGCTGATGTTTTTGTGGCGAACGCACGTAGGAGAGGCGCTCGATGGCCCCCTTGGCGTAGGGCGATGCTCTACTATATGAAATTCCTTGGAAATTGTTGTGGAAAATGGCATTTTGGCTGGTGTATCGTTGGATGTGTGTATCGCTAGGAGGCGGCACATGCCAAGTGTTGGTGATCCGTGGTCATTCACACACATAACGCTCTCGCACAACCGAGTCTGGGGCTTAGACGCGCACATGGCGCAAAGCCACGCGCCCGACATGGGTGGGCACATGAGGCAGTGAGGGGCGGGGCAACTTGGATGATCAACTTTGGGGATTTTTCCGGGGCCCCCCAAAAATTGATTTTGTGATTTTGGAAGGTTGGTTTCGACGCAGATTTGAACGAGAAATTGCGTGGTATTAAAAAACAATCCGAGCAAACCTTGATAAGTTATAGCGTTTTAAATAAGCCAAGTGGGTGTTGCTGAGCGTGGCCAACAGTGATGCCATGCCAGTATCGCAACGCGACATGTACTAGCCGCCGCCGCCCACACGGCTGCACCCCCAACCAAATGCGCCCAAGCCCCTCGCCAATGTGTTTCCTCACGCGTTCATGGCCATCCCGCCGTTTGGTTGTCTATTCTCGCGCGTCGGCGTGTGCGTGATACCGACCATGGTTTTGGTGCAGTTGCAGGCGACGCCCATCCACGCACCAAGCGCAGCGTGACACCCTAGTCAAAGGGCTTTAAGCTTCGGTTTGAGCCACTCGTCATGCAGGTCTTATAAACCCCTCTGAGATTCCAGGGTTTCATCTCATATATCCTACGTTCAGGTACCCTAGGCTTTTGAAGTCTGGAGACTGCCGAAAAGGGACCCCAAACTTATGTGGAAGGGTGTAGCTCATGTAAATATATAGATTGATGCGCGCGCGGTTCACGAATGCACATGTGCAATGAGGGTGATCCACTGATACAGGTGTGATTTACAAAAAAGGCATGTAACAAATCCACCGCTAAAAGCATTCCTAATAAAACATCAACACAACAAACCGCATGAAAGCGGCCCGCATCCCGCACCAAGCGGGATGGATGAGTGATGTGCGAACAGTTCAGAGTCCGGGCCACGCGTGCATGTGTGTGCGAGGGTGATCTACAAACGTGCCGTGCATCTTCGGCAATTGGATGGCGGACGAATCTGCGCCGTATGATGAGGCAAGGAGCACGCTCTTGAGCCGCCACCAAGCTCACGACCCCGAGGAAATCTCTTGCGAGTAAGGCCTCCGTTGAGCCCGGGTGGTGCACCGAGTGCCCCGCGATGAGAGGGCACCCTAATCCGCGGCCATGCATGCGACACAGTGCGGCGCACCCGCCCCTTGCTCACGACCTCACCAATTTTGCCGAAGACTATGCCCGGTGTACTCCGACATGTCCAGGATATCTCGAAGTCCAAGATATCCCTTCTGTCCCGGCTCCGTGTTGTGATGCCACGCCGTATTGCCAACCCCCGTTGTATGCCGCCCACTAAGGAGCACTCGAACCGATCCACAGCTGTGGCCCGGGGCACCGCAGTGTACTTGACCCCGAATCGCATAGTCTTGACCTCTAGCAACATGGACTTCAAGCCCCGGGGATCCAAGCTCCCCGTCACGACGTTGAAACGCCGGGAGAGAGAGCTCCGCGTCCGGCACCATGTCCTTGTGTTCATCCTTGGGTACGGTGTTATTGCCGAGAGGCCCTGCTTGGTGGAACAAGCCATCCACCTCCCGGCGTACAGCGACACTCAGGTCGTGAACACAGTGATCGCGGAAGAGCGTCTGCGATAGCGTCGTGCTGTACACGCCAGTGAGCGTCTCCAGGTGCCGGGAGGTTCATGATGAGTGCGTCGCCATAGAGGTCGACAATGACCTCGAGATCATATATTTACAAACATGGGAGGTCACGAGGGCAGCATGCCGTTCCACTGATCCCCGAGCCGCGGAGCTCACTCCCATACTAGTATGACAATTATGATTACATGAGCTAGACGCAACATTCAAGAAATCCACACATTAGTATGACAATTATACGAGTACTATATACTACGAGTTAGTCCATGTGAGTACTAGTACAATGTGTGCCTGTGACTACGGGTATATGTACCGTATAATGCTGCCATGTGGTAAGCGTTGTGATAACCATTATCCTTGTATCGTCAAAACACAGTAGCCTCTCGCCTTTGGACCACCACTGCACACCACCTTGTTTGTTTTGTTCCCCGCCGTCTGCTAAACGGTTGAGAATGTCGCAGTGGTTTCGGAGCAAACAAACACATGTTAATGTGCAGTGATGGTGCAAAGGCGAGACGCTACAGTGTTTTGACGATACAAGGATATCGGTTATCACAACGCTTACCACATGGCAGCATTATACGGTACATAAACCCGTAGTTACAGGTACACATTGTACTAGCACTCACAGGTACTAACTCGTATAGCATATCGTACTCGTAAAATTGTCACACTAGCTCCATATTATACGATCTCACGTAGCTAGGAACGGCCCGGACCGATGTAGCTCACCCCTGCATATAGAGCTCACTACAAGCACCCTCTAAGGTGGCGAGGGACTATATCTTGAGCACGGAGATGCCCCGCCGCACCGGCTCCCGTATAGTCTCTGAACTTTCCCCTCCAAGCATATTTCGTGTCATAGCCAGGCACGGCTCAACACTCGGCCGTAGGTGGAGGGGCTTGGCTGCGTGTGTCCCGATCGTGGGGTGGCTATTTGTTTTTCACAACTGGTATTTGGGAACCATGCGCTGCTCGGAAGTGTATCTCCGTGCCCCTCCCCGGCGTTTGTGCCCATATCCGAGTTGCTCAACCTCTCGGGCGAACCTTGCAGTGTTGTGATAGGGTGACATCGAAGGCTCAAAGGGCTTCCTCGCAGATTGAGAGCCTGGCCCTAGTAAAACAGTTCCATCAAGGACTCCAGCAGAGTGGACTTCACGGCAAGGTTCGACCCGACGCACGGCCGCACCCACTGCCGCACGCGCCGGCAAGCCGCCTGCCGAAATGGGAGAACGGATACTGGTGCTAGTAAACCCTCGTGCGGGATTCGGGATGCTATTAAGCAGCTTGTTGCATCGATATTTTTGGTAGTTACATGGTAATTCTTTCCTGCTTGAGGCAGGGCTTTATCGGTGCGTTTTACTGGCCTTTTTTTAATTCGCACCCGGAAACCCGCCTCGTGCGGGATGCGGTATACATTTTTAAATAGCTTTTTATCTGTTTGGTGACAGGGAGAGCGTGAAGAGAATGCTGCACGGTAAGTACTGGGGAAGGAAATAACTTAAATAACTCTTTAATTTTTTAAATAAATGCTACATATGTTGATCCTTTTATATTGGGCTACTGCTTCCGATACTCGTGGGGAGACGCAGATTTCTATCACGGATACAGGTACCGGTACCCATACGATGAGTTAAGAAAGATGTAGCTATCCTAGCCAGATCTTGGCGCACACGCATTTTCGGTACCCGTTCGCCGACGCAGATACCTGTACCCAAAATCTGCGAATCGACATGTGCGCGGCATCTGCGTCGCGCGCAGATTACGCGCGCCTTGTGTCTACTGCTCAACGACAGAGCGTTTTCAAATTGCCGTGGATGTAGCTGTACGCAGCATTGCGGAGTACAGCTGCTGGAGACCGGCATTTGAAAATGCCGGTTTTACGTGCCATCGCCCGCAGTATGAGAGGCGGCGATCGCTCTGTTTCGGTTCATTCTCTGCTCGTGTTACACCGGAGCTCTGATTATTTCCTGCTCACCTGAGCTATTCAAATCTGAGCACCGTGATGTCCCGTTTACACAAGTGCATGTTGCTTACAACACTCACATTTTTTATCCCACACTTCTACCGATGACGGTAGCAATAATGACGAGGCCGACCCCTCGCGTTCTTTTTCCCCGTTCGATAAGCGAGTCGCTTAGCTTGAAGGACTCGATCGCGGAGTGCTACTCTCACGATATCAAGACTGCGCATGAGCTCTTGCGCTGATTATACTGATGTTGACGTCTCGGACTCCGAGTGCTTAAGACTTCGGCAAGGACTGCAAGCGTTTGTCAAGGGAGCCCCATGATGGTTAATACTCGCGTTGTCCTGATTTCAGCCGTATCAATATCATCTTGCCCTCTTGTTCGATATTGCATGGCAGTTGTATGATACTATGCTTTAAGCATATTGAGATATGAAGAACGTCCCCACTAGGCGTCCTTTCCCGATACATGAGATTCAAAACACCACTTCTGAGTGGGCTATCTCGCGATTTATCATGAATCTGCTTCGTCCTACTTACGAAGGAGCGATGATATTACTTTATATTCATCATACGTGTAGTTCCGATACTGCCAAAGTCCATATCGCCGAGGTGAATATGTTTGCGGCTTCCGGTATCCCCGATGGTGGTGGTCGTGGTCGCGATCGCGGCTGCTTGTGGCCGTGGTGATACATAGTGGTGGTCGAAGCGGTGGCCCACATGGCGCCCGTCACTGCAATAATTGTTTCGACCCGGTTGAAATGGACTTTGTTACGGCTAGCAACATGATGCCCCAGCAACATCATCAGCCCAGTTATCAACTTGTTGGTGGCCGAGTCATTGGTCCTTACCATGGCTACATTGCCTTGAATCGTATATGCAACACAGCTGCCCCATCAATATATGTCCTACCATATTAGTTACGAGGTGAGTATGTCTGTCTGTGCGTCTGTCGCCGACTTTCGGAACAGTTTCCCATAGATTATTAGATATGCATCCGTTATAGATTCCCTCATAATCCCGCGCAGGCCAAAAGAACCGTCACGCTACTTCCTGCGCTGACTACATGTACCGGTACCGGTATTGTGCCAGCCGCCCGGCCGCCGCGCGCCGGTAGTCGGGCCGGTCGTCGTCGTTCGTGAGATGTACGGGGCGGGCATGGCGCGAAGCGCCGAGCTCGCCGCGTGGACCGGACCCAGACGCCGGACGCCGTCGTTTGTCCGTCGCCGGACGCTGCACGACCGTCGCTCGCTCGCCTCGCCGCCCGTCCGTCAACGGACGCCGGGCCCCGGGTCGGCGGCGGGTCAGCGGACGCGGGGCTGTACAATGTAGCAACTAATATGATTGTTCCTTGCGGCGCGCTGGATTCCACACTCCGTCTGCAACGGGTCTACGTGTATATATATATATATATATATATATATAGTTATTTAATTATTTAATTATTTTGTATACTTATATATTTATCTACTTAATTATATGTACATGTATAAATATATATGTGTATATATTGATGTATATGTATATGTTTGTGTATGAGGTTGGCACTGAGTTCTTTGTCTCGGTTATATACACGGCATTTACATCTTGTGCAGGTTTCCTTGCAATTCCGATCTGCAAGGGTGTCTCTTACCCCTGTCGCTGTTTCTGAACTTGAGTTCTGGAAGGGTATTAACATAATTGCTTGTGTGAACCCCATTTTGCCTCTAAAGCATGTGGTTTCTCTTTTTGTGGAAACTGATGCCATTATTTTTTGGCTGGGGTGATGTTTTATCGAAAGAATGTATGATCCCCATCAGGTGATCGCCCATGAGTTCTTTACTCTTTGGGAACGAACGAGCTCAGTCGTTTGCTTTCGGGGAACTAGCTAGAGTTAGTAGCTATAGATTTTGTTTTGTATTCTTTGTGCGACAGTCTCAACAAGAGGGAGACTCAAAAACAAACAAAGGTTATATGCATTGGTGGTGCACATGCGGGGTGGAGGCTACAGTGTTTTGACGACGACACAAAGATATTGGTTTATCACAACGCTTACCACATAGCAGCATTATGCAATACGTATACCGTAGTCACGGGTACACATTGTACTAGTACCGGTACACATTGTACATGTACTAACTCGTAGTATATCGTACTCGTATAATTGTCACATTTGCACTAGTGCACTCTTGTCTTGTAGACAGCCAGAACCTACTATGGATCATGGGTGGAGGCAGCAAATCACCACCCCGTGGGACAAATTTGATATTATTCAAACGATCTAGTCGAGACTGCCTTATTATTAGATGATCTTAGAAACTCAGCTCGTAGTATTGTCGCCGATAGTACTATCTCCGGTTATGGCTATGCGCAGCACTGCTTCTTGACGTGGTGTGCCTCACTCTTGGTCCCACGGACCCCTCTGCCGGCCTCTGACGATGAGACATTAGCGTTGTACTTTACAAGCTATGGTGAACTCTACTACGGAGTCATACTCGGTTGTAAAAGCTGCGTCAGCTGCGGTCCGTCGCATAGATTTGAATTTTGTGAATCAAGTTTTCGTCTTGACAAGCTGTCTTTACCCAACATCAGGGAAGGGCCCGCCCTTGACCAACCCGCATACAGCGCGCCACGCTTAGAAACGAGGGCGGCCGGAGGGGTTGTGGTTAACATTAATGGATAAGAGGCAACGACGCAATAAGAGTCACGAGCAACAACGCGTGGTATGGGCAAAAGAGAGCGAAAAATTCAGACATACAATATTGGATGTTCACAGATTCTAAGATAATGTTTCGGCAGCAAAGGCTCTCGGATAGACGGAGGTGGCGACGCCTTGGTTAACTGGTGAAGCAAGAGGCAATCAAGCATCCACACCAAGCACGACGAAATTGAAATTGAAGTTGATTACAACGTGCTAGCATGCTGCTCTGCTCTACTGCGGAGATGAGTTGTTCTTATCGCCAAGCATCTCTAACCTTAGTAAGGAACACACAAAAGTGTGATTACCGCTCGGCCATTCTCTTTCGTTTCCAAACCCGCCTCCTTCCGTCACGTGAATACGTTATGTGTTAGTTCCGGATAACTACGGGTACTCGCCAGTACGAGCGACTGCCTACCGCTAATTGGTAGTACGGGGAGTACAAATGCGGTACTCGCCCTGCCTCGTTTCCTATACATTGGCAATGCACATGCACGGCGCAATTTTCGGTCGTCGTGCAGGGTCTTGGCTCCTAGCAACCGTAACGAGGACGATTAACAACCAAGCCGCCAACGACTATCTACCGCCGGTCGATAACCCAGTGAGCGAGTACGTTGCGCTGGCCAGCGTGATCAGCTAGCGCGGCAGAGTAATCTTTGATATGTGGGCGGGACACGGCAGCACCGCCGAGGCCTTGCGGCCATGCGGCGCGACAGTAATCAACAACGACTTCAACCCAATGTACGAGACCGAGATTTGCGAGGACGCGCTGGAGCCCTTTGCGTGCTAGTGCGCTCGCAATGTAACGGCGACCATAGCGACGACAACGACGAAAAAGCCGCGAAAGGGGGCCTCTTTCATTGTGGTGACCTACCTCCCCGTGGTTTCAGCTCCTTGTCCTGGCGCTGCCAGTTATGGCATCGTGCGTGGACATCCTTTTCGTGCAAGTACCCATCTTCTACATCGCGTATGGACCTTCCCCGTGCATGAAGTGCCTGCAACGTCTAGGCGACTGTGGGCGGCTCGTCATTATTGCCGGCGACAAGCCGCGCAACCGCACTACCACGCGCCGATAACCTTTGTGGTTATTGGCGATCTTCCGCGACAACGAGCTGCTAGAGCGAGAAACTACGAGCTGACGAGTGGAGTTGCTCCGTGGCGTCGATTCACTTCCACAACAAGGAGGGCGCTGGCGACCAGCATCACTGAGCACCGAGTGGCACCCAGCGGCCGTTCACCTTTCTGGCGACAGACCGTGTGCGGGGGGGGGGGGGGGGGGGGGGGCATTGAGTTGGTGACCGCGTCCCACGCGGGAATGCGAACATGTGACGGCAGCTAAATCTTTCCTATCCGCGGGCGCACGAAGAACGGGATAGCCAAGACCTACCTAGTCGCATAAGGTTGCAACTAGGTTCCAGACCATGGTTGAGGCCACAGGCAGGGCACCTGATCGGTTAAGGTTGCATACTGTGGCCATGGCCATGAGCGAGGCGTGAGGAGAACATACCCGAGACCAGAGAACATCTCAATCGCGTGCTTTTAGAGGGCCCCCGCCTTTCGGCGGTCCCTCTTCGTCTTGCCTATGAGACGGATAGGCAGAACTTGTGTACGGGACGGATGCGGTGTAAGAGACGGAGATCGGCTTGAGAAACGAGGACCAACGGTAACCACTACGGTAACTTGCGTGCTTGTGAGACGGTCGCACGCGTGCTGATCGTTGCATCGTACGTGTGCGCTACTGGTGCTGCTCGTTTTCACGCATTTGACACGGTACCGGCGTAAAGTACTGTAGGATTAGTTGAGAACTTGAGAGCCGCGACCGGTACTGCGTAAGTATTGCACGGAGCGACGGTGACCTGATGCGAGAAGCTGTACTGCCACTGGTATTCAACCCCATGAGTACAGACACGACCGGCAACGCTGGTCCGAACTGAAGCCATGTAGGCGTCTAAGAGGTGCCTATATTGACTTAGGTTCGCACTAAGAGCCATGGCCGCCCATTGAGCTTGTGACAACGCCCTACGCGGGAATGCGAACATGCGACAGTATGCGTCGCCGACATAAACAAGCTAGCCAACTACAATAGAAAAAGTCCGTGAGGTCAAACTCGCAAACGAATCAAACTGTTGAACGCCCGGGAGTACAAGCATCGGAAAGGAGGTCTAACTTGCGAGCATGTCGCGCGATATTCGGATTCACTTCATACCGAAGGAAATCGAACACGCTCCGAACCGTGCACGGGTTCGGATTTGGATTAATAATGCACGCATTCGCGCTAGCCGTCTAGGGCACGTACTAGAAGGGGATTTCACCATACCTCTGCTCGTACTGCCGGTCCACCTCGGTTCCCGATGCAGCGCCACCTTCTTGGCAAGATCGGTAGTTCTTCTTCCGTAGCTTCGGCGGTCGACCGGTCCACCGTTTTGCGTATTACCCGTGCGTACTGCAGCGCCTCTTTCAATTCCGCGGGGACGTGTTCCGATGCTAGGAAAGCCCTGACGTTGACCCACATCCCGGGCTGATGGAGATCGTATACGGAGTCTAGTCTCCCATGTTGCACTTCGTACCATGCCGCCCACTCCGACCATGCGCGTGGTGGTACGTGAAGTGTGAGCATGGCCGGCATGTCACGCCCCCTTGTGCCTACTTCAACATAGTGCCCTTGGGTGTTAGTACTATCCGTCTTAGAACGCCGTCGGCAAACATTCGAGTCGGGAATTAGCTGCGTCATGTTACCATGCGGCACGGAAGAGTACGATGCAATGTCAGTGTTACATAACCGCAACGTCATCGCCAGTTGTAAAGCAACCAACCGCTGGTAAGCCGGGCCAGGGATCAGTCCCGGACGGCGACAGTTGCATGCCCGCTCATCGCACCCTCCTGCCGCTAGAGTGCTCAAAGCCATGACAGCTATGGTGAAGAGAAAGCGGTAGCTCTTCTCCTCGTCGAACCTGTCGGCGATAACTAACATCAAAGCCGCCACGGAGGGGGCTCGGAGAGCTGCCTCCCCGTCATCCCTCGATCGGCGACGCCTTCGGGTAGCTGGGCATTGGAAGGCGAGACGCACTCTGTCTTGAGGTGCCCTGCACGGGTGTGCTTGGCCCCACAATGAAAGAATGGCCGGGTGATGGGTACGTTGGTGGGATATGCTTACGTGCATTGTGCTGATCGGAGCCGCGCAAAAAACACGGCTTGCGGGGAGGTTCTGGCGGTCCGCCACCCGTTGCCGTTTGCTCCGCTGCCTTGGCCGCCACCACCGGACGGGCCCAGCCCACACGTCTCGATCCACAACGCGTTGACATTGCGCCGTGCAAAAGGGTTTAGCGCCTCGTGTAAACCGTCGTGGAAGTGTGGCGCCACACGTGCATCGAACAGCTGCAGTCGACGCGTGACGCGTGATCATGCAGAAGAATTCCCTCCGACCCGAACGTAGCGTCCATCTGCCAGCGGAACTCGTGATCGTGCATGCTGCTCAGATAACGAAAAATCTAGTCCCACGACAGCTCCTAGCCCGGGCGCGCTTGGCTCTCCTCGAGCGCCAACTTGGTGCCGTAGAGCAATCTCAGTCGAACCACGACGCGTGCCACTCCCTCGCAGCGGCGTGCGCCCAGCTGAGTAGACGGGTCAAACTACCACACCACATCGCGCACGCTTATGAGCCGAGCGTGATATACGCTAGCAGGTTGCGCCAGTAGGTCTCGAGCTAGTGACGGTGGCTAGTGATATTCGTGCGGTTGTAGCTCATCAGCTCCAAGAACGCCGGGCCCTCCTCACCTCGAGCCATATTGTCGACTTCCATTGGATAACTAGTGTGCAAGTCATCGTGGCGAAGTAATAGGACGGCCCATCGGATCGGTATTGGCCTTAGCGCCGGTAAATTCCAAATGGTCCACGAGCGTTTCGCCCGTTGGATTATGGTCGTCTAGCGGTTGTTGGGAAGCGGGTGTACCGTGGTTATGGTCAGTGATGAATGTCATCTGACAGCCATCAGGTGCCGGACGCATGGGGCCGCCAGGCAACGGAACTCTAGCGAAATTGGCGGTCAGAGGTGGGTACGGTGCCGAGACGGGCGCGGGACACTTGAGACCCGCCAAAAACTGCTCGACACCCTTCATCAGTGCAGCGATCCCTTGCACCAGCGAGCTTCATTACTGCCGACAGTGATGCTCTCTCCCGCTCCACGCACTGACACCATGAGACGGATCTCCCGCTGAGAATGCATGTTGTTGCGGCTGCTCACTGCTGTTGTTGTGCGCCCGAGGACGTCGAGGGTATCCTGCTAGGGCTGACGGCGCATACTGCATGTCGCGGAAAAAAGACGTGCACCGGCAGCCGTAACACGGACTTCGGTCCCACTGGCTCGTTGTCGTCGTTCAGCTCACGACCGCCGAGGAGGCCCCACTCCAGGCGTGTATCATAGCACACCGAGTACACGTTCTTGCTTGTATTGCACACTAGCAACACTCCCGGAATGTCTCGTAATTGTACCGTACTTGCACGTATATATAATAGCGGAGCACGAGTCGTCCAGGCGCGGCGCCGGACTTAGTTTTTTTGAAAGCAGCGGTTGCACCTACCTGACGCCCACTCACACACCCGCCAGATAATACCGCAACTGCTCGTCCCCCATCACCTTCTATCATGGCCACGCACGCCAAGCTAATTCTAGGCACCCCCCTACGGCAAAGCTGTTAGGCATGGAGAAATGAGCATACCACTCGGTGCTCTGTGTAGCACGGGCCGCGTCGTTGAGGACGTGCGGCAGACATTGTTCCGCGGCCAGGCGAGGACGCTTTCGGCTATGCTCTCGTGGACATACCGAACAACTGCATTGAGCGGAAGCATTACGACGATGCCGGGAAAAAGAAATCTGTTTGATGCAGAATTTCAAGTGTCCGATGAGGGTTTCGTCACGATGTATTTTACCTCGTGCGTATAGCCGACGCGACGCGTGTCCAGATCTTAAACCCATTGCTGCCCAAGCCCCCCCCCCCCCATGCAGGATCTGACATGGGCACTGGCATTAAGAACGCCTCCGTCGACGGACCATGCCATGCTCCCACTAACCGGGGGCTGTTGTCCGTCTTGAGAGGTACGTTGAGTCGGCGGGTGGCTGACATGGCATGACTAGAGGATTTGATTTCACAATCGTCGACCGCCCCGTGCTGCGATTGCTGCTCATGAACCTGAGGAAAGGCGGTGCTGTCGGCTGTCTTTGACGAATGCTGGCCGCACGACACTTTGACGGCGGGGATCCCTTATCCTCTGAAGAATACGCCGAGGTTTCCCCTCACCGCGCCCCCGTACATCGAGCGCATCTACTACGCTTCCTTCAGCTACCGTGCCGGCTACTCAGCAGAAAACCACAGCCACGCCAAGGAGACCGCCTTGCTGCGTTCCGAGAGTACACCCCCTCCCCTTCCTCTAGCTCCCAACCCCACTGCGATCATCCTTGTGGGTTGTGCTGACGGTGCACCTTGTGCCATACAGGAAGCATGGGAACGTGAGGAGCTACCTCGCTCGACGGCACTACTTCCAGGATGAGGCCATGGACGCCCAAGGTAGGAAAAAGGGAGCGTTGCCTAGCGAGGACCGACTCGCGAAGGCCCTCGACCTTGCAGAGGCCTAGCATCAGAGCGAGATGGGGAGATACTACCAAGCCGGCAAGAACCCCCCTTCCAACGTGACGTTCAAGGGCGAGGAGGAGGTCTGCGAGATGACGCCGCACTCGGAAGCCGTAGGTGAATCGCGTTTGGTTTCGCACTTGTTCGATTACACAGCCACCGCAGCGACAAGCAATCGACACGCATACTGACTTTCGCAGTTGTTGTGTTAGACCGCCGCCCAAGTCCCTACGATTGGCGGTAAGCCGATCGTATCGAGTGTTCAGCGCAACAAGGTCGTGGCGCTGCCGCTGGCGGGCACCGCTGCGTCGCCAAAGCTCCACGGCTTGGTGGGCGTGCCGAAGCAGCAGCAGAAGAAGGCAGGCGGCCATGATCAAGCACAACACCAACGCGGTCAAGAACATGGCTGCCACGCAAGCCTTCCCCGGCAACAACGTCGACGAGGGCAATAGCCCGGAGCCCCCGGCCAAGAAGGCCAAGAAGCCCACCAAGTCGGCGGCTGGAGTGCCGGCCATGGGCTGGGGCGGTGCTTGAAGCCAAGGCGGGCGGTGGGGCGTTCGGGTCCCGGACCGGCCGCCAGGCCGCCGCGGCAGCAGTAGCCGCTGCCGCCATCCGCGAGGAGCAGGCCCGCCGCCATGGCGGTCCCGGCGGCCCGAAACCGGATATAATTAATTTTATTCCGCCTGCCCACTGCCGCGCGCCTCGCTGCCCACGGCCGCGCTCCCACCACTCACTAGAAATGCCGCGCGCGCTATCGCGGATTAGGCCATAGCTGCGAGATTGTAGGGCTTCTACAGCGAGATGCAAAAATAGACCACCGCGGATATTGCTCGCGATGACGTGTGATATGCGCCTATGCAGTTTTTTAACGAGGATGTCACGGAATGCCTATAGACGAGTGTCATCATACTAGTAAGATTACGGTATAAATACATGGTATTACATGCTAATTACGAGGTGGTCCGGGCGGCTAGTGCATGTCCGTGAGCATGAAGTCTTCGAGCATCTGAGTGCACTGTCTACTTAACATCACGCGTGGCGCAGTACTCGCAAACGCACCACCTCTCCGGCAAATCAATCTCCAAGTGCTCATATAGTGTCTTGTCACAGATGCAACAGATCGTAGCCAAGTCGATGCGAAGCCCGGGCCGTCGACGTCCTTCGCCATAATATGTAGACCGTGGGCCTTGTGGTTGCCGCAGTGTGGAACGTTACCCGAACGGGATGTGGAGGCAACGCGTGCCATCCTTCCGCGGTGCGGCCGCACCGAGCTGGCGGCAGGGCCGTTGCTCGAGATACGACCCAATAGATTGCCGTACAACGCTGCGTCGCGGGTCTGGTCGGCTTAGTTCAACGCCATCGGCTGCTCTCGGCCCGAAAGATGACGTGCCAGCATAATCAGCTCCTTGCGGCCGCCGTCCTCGTTGTTCACGAACACGTCTTTGTGTTCTTCGGCAACGCTTAGTAGACTACGACGACACAAATCAATCGCAGAATGTCCGTCCTTTCCCACACGACGCACGTGGCTCGGCCACCCGCGCTGCTATTGTTCCGAGGTGAGCGTTCCCCCCGGCCGCTGCCATGCGACTCGGGCTATGAGCCATGATGCGGTCGGCCAGAGGCGAGGGGTGCGAGAGCGGGTAGAGACTATACGGTAGTCTTGTCAATATCTGAGCGATTAAAAAGCCGGAACTGAGCCGGATCTTGCATACCTTCTAACTATGTGTAGTGGGATAGCCGAGGCTCCTAAGACTCCCGCGGCCCACTACACCCTGACCTAGTGACGCGTGATCTTCCTCGCCCCTCACTCCTGCGTTTGTTTGCCCGTTGGAAGGCAACACTTCTTCAGTTGGTTCAGCTGTCGCAGCAGCTGTCGGGAGGCGGTACCATAATTAGTTAAATTATTCGTAATGTTTACTACCAGTAATTGGGGGTTCCTTTCCGCCTAGCGACCACTGCGCGCGCTCGCCTGCGTACACGTTACAAATGTGGCAGTCCCCATGTTCCATCTTCGCGCCCCGCCGCCTACCATGTGGCGGGCCGCGTCGATGCTCGCGGATTCGTCCCGTGCTGCAAGACGCTTTGCTTGGCTTTCCCGCACGCCCGATCCGCGTGTGAAGACCCGCCGTCATCCCAAAGACCCGGTACCGTCTTCTTGGGTGCAAATAGTCGACTTCAGCCGGTCTGCCGACAACTAGCAACTTTCAGTCGCACCTTCGAAAGGCGAGCGCTTAAACACTGCGCCCTCCTCTCATCGAACCCCCATCCCGACCGCGCACGTTGATGTTGCATGTTGATG